>JAVIAB010000051.1:68953356-69222128 GCA_032433765.1 Megaustenia siamemsis | reverse complement strand
GATATTACTGGAGACAGATGCTACTCCCATCTTTCTCCTCCATTTTTCTCTAATTTCTTCTTTCATATTTTATCTTTTATATAACTTATTATCCTTATCATCATCATTCCATCTATCGTCTTTTCTTGTATGTACATGGCAATGAATACATTCTACAACTGTATAATTTTTATAAACATCCTCATCACTGAGTGCCGTCTCATCGAAAGTTGGCTACCATGGAGCGCCATTCTACTCTGCCTCTGCTTTGATGTTGTAGGTTGTCATAGGCTGACTTGTCTATCTTTTGATGTTACTCGTCCATGGTAGTTTTGGTCTGCCTCTACTTCTTTTATCTTGTATTTTCCCTTCCAATATTACTTTTAGTAGGTTGATGTGTCTATTAACATGCTTCAAAAATCGCATTTGTCTTATTTGAATTGTATTTAGTAGTTCTCTTTTTATTTACAGTTGTTTTAAGACTTCATCGTTTGTTTTCTATTTTGTCCATCCAATTGTTCCTATTCTTCTATAAATCCAGATTTCAAAGGCATCAATTTTCTGTTCTGTTTTCTTGTCTAATGTCCCTGTTAGACAAGAATAAATATCCAATATGAAAAAAAATTACATTTTCGAATGCTGTCACAAACCATACATTTTAGATGTGTATTTTTTTTTCCTGTGTGTTACCGGGGCCTCATTATGAGGGAAGTAAAAAAATAGTGACACTGTTACCTTCCAGGAATGTCGTAAGAGGCGACTAAGGAGGTTGATTGATGGCTTGAAAAGCTGTCATTGTAAAAAGTATTGTTATGGAAACAGTGCCATAGATTTTAGAGCTGTGATCTCTGCAATATGTGCCACTTTGGCACGCAAGGTTTCTGTTTTTTTTAGATTGTGGTTCTGCCCTAAGTGCCGTCTTCGGCTCGAAAGGACAATAGATAGATTTTTTTTTACCTTTGTTTATGAAACAAAATTATTTCAGGTAAATATTTGTTATAATAATTATTAGTTTAACAAAAAAAAAAAGGGCTTTGTTAAAAGCAGTTGTTGTTACAAATGGCAGTGTTCGTGGTTAAAACTCTTGAAAGCTTGATCCGATGTCGTCTTTCAGTTGTTGTGTCTAACTGAACTTAGTCACTTTTCCATCGATGTTTGCAACCTTCAGTTGTTGTGTCTAACTGAACTTAGTCACTTTTCCATCGATGTTTGCAACCTTCAGTTGTTGTGTCTAACTGAACTTA
This sequence comes from Megaustenia siamemsis, assembly GCA_032433765.1. NCBI lineage: Eukaryota > Metazoa > Mollusca > Gastropoda > Stylommatophora > Ariophantidae > Megaustenia > Megaustenia siamemsis. The sequence continues at coordinate 69,220,905 of JAVIAB010000051.1, read as the reverse complement.
GTCACTTTTCCATCGATGTTTGCAACCTTCAGTTGTTGTGTCTAACTGAACTTAGTCATTTTCCACCGATGTTTGCAACCTTCAGTTGTTGTGTCTAACTGAACTTAGTCATTTTTGCACCGATGTTTGCAACCTTCAGTTGTTGTGTCTAACTGAACTTAGTCATTTTTCCACCGATGTTTTGCAACCTTCAGTTGTTGTGTCTAACTGAACTTAGTCATTTTTCCACCGATGTTTGCAACCTTCAGTTGTTGTGTCTAACTGAACTTAGTCATTTTTCCACCAATGTTTGCAACCTTCAGTTGTTGTGTCTAACTGAACTTAGTCATTTTTCCACCAATGTTTGCAACCTTCAGTTGTTGTGTCTAACTGAACTTAGTCACTTTTCCATCGATGTTTGCAACCTTCAGTTGTTGTGTCTAACTGAACTTAGTCATTTTTCCACCGATGTTTGCAACCTTCAGTTGTTGTGTCTAACTGAACTTAGTCATTTTTCCACCAATGTTTGCAACCTTCAGTTGTTGTGTCTAACTGAATTTAGTCACTTTTCCACCAATTTTTGCAACCAACAATTTTTGTTAAGCGGCAAATCATAGAGGTGGCGGCAATACAGTCTAATTTTCAAAATAAAATTCATCAGTTCTGGCCTTTTGTGCAATGTGGTTTGTTAAATATAATTTCAAGAACTGCTTTCGTCAAAGAAAACAATATTTTTAATTAACCTAATATCAAAACCGCGATGTCTCTTTCAAACCTCATTATGTTATGTTATAATTCACCTGCGTATTCTCCTTGATATTATTTTATTTAAATTATCTCCTTTATAATGTGGTCTTACGTGTTTATATATGACATCTATTCCTTCATCAGCATCAGCCCATAACCGTTGGGGCACAACTAACAGCTCTCGTAAACATTCTCCACTTCTCTCTATCTTCTGTCATTCTTTGGGACTCTACAAAGCCCAGGCTTGTCCGGTGTTTGATATTATCTACCCATCTCTCTCTCTCTCTCTCTCTCTCTCTCTCTCTCTCTCTTCTACCATTGCTTCTGGCTCCCCTCACAGTTCATTGAATCGTGGTCTTTGATCGACAGAGACACAAACATATGGTCCTACAAACGATCGATTTAAGTTGCTTTTCCTAGACGTTACAAACAAAGCAAAACAAGCAACACACCAGTATGCGAACATGAGCACATATACATAGCAAGACAAAGTGTAATACAAAATACCCACAGGTAACGCGACACAACATGAATAAAGTGTGAATGTCTGTGCATGTGAGACAGAATTGTCACCATGAATTCTGAGAAATAAATTAATAATGTAATGGTGACTATTTTTCATAAAAATTATATTACTTCTAAGACACCCACTAACATGGCGGCAGTTCTGTGATGCTATCTGTTCCATGTTGACAAATTAACTGTTGGAAAGCAACGCCTTTATATTGACAATTCATTCTTCAGTTTCAATGTCGTCGCTGAAAACAACTTGTTAACAACAGGCAGGACATTAGAAATGAGAAAACCGCTGCAAAATCTTCATTAGGGGCAGTTTTTGTAAATAATAATTAAAATAACAAAACGAGTTACAACACATGAGTTTTTCCGAGGGCTGTAAACATACCTCCTCCTATAACTCGCTGAATTATCGCCTCGGAGGTCTCCTTATATAATAATATTCATTTATTATTATTTGTCTCCTATAGAACATGACAATTGTCTAACAGGATGAAATTGCAACTGTGGATAGCAAATATATTCGTGTAATATTTGGCATAAAATCGCCAAAAGATAAAATAAAAACCTTTTTCTGTGAACATTTTATTTTACTACCAACAAACGTATTTGTCGATTTGAACATTTTCGTGCACTTATTTAAACATTATTATATGCTGATTTCGAAAAGAAGTTCTCTACTCACTTCAGCGTTTTTTGCAAAGATTTCAACACTCTATTTCGTGCTTCTTTTAACATGTCATTGCTGATTTATACAATTTAAAATTGATCAGAGTATCAAAGTGCGACCTGGGCGTACCGTGTCATTCATCAACACACACCAAAATGGCAGTCTCGGTAGCCTAGTTGGGAAAACCACCCGACTGGGCTACCGATGTTCGGACAACCCGTGTTCGATTCCCGCTGAAAGCAGTGTGAATTGTACTCGTGGTTGAAACAAAAAAACCCGCGGTCAACCCAGCCACTGGAAGAAATTGGTACCAGGGTAGTTCTCTTGGAAGGTGAGGAATGCTCCCTCGCATCGTGAGTTATTATGCTTGAAGCGACACTATCGAGAAGTCTTCGAACACTTCTGGATAGGCGGCCGAGCACATATGGGCGAAAAACCCGCGTGTTAAAATGCCGATTCAAGTCTCGTACTTTATCTTCACCAAAATGAAATTTAAGGAGTTCAATATTCTATGTTCAGCATATTACACAGCAAGACGAATTGCCTCTACGAATCTAGTCATTAGCAGAGGATCATCAAAAGTACTTCATAGTTTGTCCGCAAAGTTATATTGGTGTAAGAATTCGGTTCCACAATTAGATCAAGTGACTCAAGAATAGGACTGTTACGGACGCATTTGTGATTAGATAAAATGCTTTCAAAAAATTAAACATTTGTACACAATTTCAGTTGTAACCATTATATGTTGGTCGTTGTGTCTGGAAATATGTTCAATGAAGACGTTTGGCGAACCTTCAGTATCAGAATGCAGCAGAAGCTAACATGTGGGACTTAACTCAGCCGGACCCGGCCGCTTAGGATGTAAAGAAGCTAAAGGGCCGAAACACTTTCTCAAACGGGTGGGGGTTTACTTCAGGTAATCGAATTGTCTTTGCTGCAAATCTCTGTATAAAGAGTTTCCTGTCATTAATCTGAACATTCTCATTATTAGTATGAACATTCTCACTTACACTTCACGTTTGAACATTTTCATATTTTTTCTTTTTATGTTAACATCCTCACTTAATATTTTGAAAATGCTCACTTTTTCTCCTTACTACATACATATTTAAAAAAATATTGAAAACAATCTAACTTGCTTTATCTGAATACACCTTCTTTACAATTTCAATATTTCCCTATGCTCATTTACAAAAAAATAGCGTTGTTTGTTTGTTTTTCCCCCGCCAGTAAAACGTTGAACCCCAACATACAACGTATGTATCTTCTCCGCTATGCCATTCAGAACATCAAACATGTGAAGTATGTCGGCCTCCCTCAGCTCACCCCAGACGAACAGGCTAAACTCCTCCAGTCGTCCAAGCAGTACATGGATTACGTTGAGAATTGCAAAGATGTCAATCACTTCACTGACATCCAGATAAAATCCCCTTACATATTTAATGCATATTTCAGGAACGTTCCAATGGATTTAAAAATTCCACAAATTAACCTTGATGAAGAACATAAGTTAAATGTAAGTTGTTTTGTCTACGTTATTTAATTATTAGACGATTGACTAAGTAAGGTGACCTAAATGTGGCCCCTGTTTTACGACCGACCACTTAGTGTGGGCTAGGAAGCCGCGATAGCTCAGTGGTTAGTGAACTGGACTACAAAGGACAAGAAGAGGTAGGGTTCGATCCCAACCGACGGCTTCCAGTTCACCCAACCTTTAATGGGTACTGGATTTTTTCTGGGAAGTAAAGCGGCACTGGCGTAATACCGACCACACAATACCCCAAAAATCATGTGCCGAATGTCTGTAAAATTTAAGGTCACTAACATCATATTCCTTATACGCCACTTGCCGTGACGGGGATACTTTACTTTTTTTTACCTAGTGTGGGCTATGGTCCTGGACCATTATGAATAGGCTGAGTTTAGTAGTTTAGTTCAGTTCAGTTTAGTTTAGTTTAGTTTAGTTTAAAGATCACCCTCACAGCACATGGACACGTCCATCATTGCTCAAATCTTCTCTCCAGTATGTCCCTCAGAGTGCGGAACTCCAGTTCTGTGTTCAATTATTATTCTTCTGTCTTCCCGCACAAAACTATCTTTCTGTAATCTCCAGTATAGGCATAGCATAGTTTTAACTCGGTATACCTTTTATTGGCCGATATAAGATCTCTTCCAGACGTTTATTGACCACATCAGCTAGTTTGTTGTCCCTTTAAATAATTTTGTTTTACTAATTTTCAATAAAATACAATGAAATGGAAGAACTGTTTGCACTTTTTTTAAAGAAAAAAAATGACCACTTCTTCCACTATAATGTTATTATAAACATTTATTTGTGCTCCAAACGTGATGAAATTCCACGTCAACTCTGTAGGAGATAAAAATAGATATCATTATCATCAAGTGCCGGGCCATGCTGGCGTGAGTGATCATGTCTCTCCACAACTTTCGATCTCGACATTTATTATTAATTTCTGTTGTTGACCTTCTGCCAAGCCATTCTCTTAAACTGTCTTGCATCTTTTCTCTTTACTTCCCTCTATCTCTTCGTCCTTCAATTTTCCCAATTGTAACAATATATTCCAGATGTTCTGATTATGTGGCCAAAAAATTATTGTTTCTTCCTAATATTGGATATCAGCTCTCTTTTGCTTTAGCATCTTTCAGAACGTTTTCATTACTCTTCGTTGCTGTCCATGGTATATATAAATGGATATACTTACCATGAAAGGAATTAATACATGTATTATGAAGTGAGTAAAAGTAAAGTAAAGAGTCTCCGTCATGTCAAGTGACGTATAGTGAATATGGTGTTAGTGACCATACATTTTACAGACCTTCAGCACATGATTTTTGGGGTAATGTGGTCGGTATTACGCCCGTGCCGCTTTACTTTCCCAGAAAAAAGCCGTTACCCATGTAAGGCTGGGTGAACCCGGAAGCCGTCGGTTGGGATCGAACCCTACCTCTTGTCCTTTGTAGTCCAGTTCGTTAATCACTGAGCTATCGCGGCTCCCTTTAAGTCAATGCAGACCTGTAATTATGTTGTTTTATGCTGGTTACTCGACCTCCGACAAAAAAAAAAAAAAACGAGATCGCCAGGAGTGGTGTAATTAAAAATTGTACTAAGTGATTTAAGCATTTATTTTTATATGATATGATAATCTAGGACTGTGATTAAATCAGTGTTATTATTCTTTCTAACATTGTCCGTTGCTATGGTACCACGATAAACAGCCGCCATATTGGATTTATAAGAATTGACAGTTTCTATACTAAAACACACCACATCAACACAATTTTTTGCATCTTGTACATAATCCAGTTCTTACATGTCTATAGAAGAAAATGTTATTAATGTTGAGTTGATTTTATAACAATTTTTTTCTATTAATGCAGTTAAATTATGTGGTGGCATAGCAATAATCCCTATAAGGTAGAATCTTATGTGCTATAAACAAGTCTCACTGTATAGCCCTTCCTAACATATCATTGCTCAATTCTGCCAGTCTCAAGAGATTTGAACAGATAGTTGCTGAGATATCTTCATTCTTGTGCAGCACTGTGACGAAAACAGAAACATAGAAAAAAGAGACAAAGGAAAGAAACACATTTATAGCTTGAAGTGCACTTGTAATTGTGCTTAGACTTTAATATTTAATTATTTTAATATAAATATTTATAATTACAAATTAACTGCCAGCAGCATATGCTGGGCCACCTTAGCCTAGTAAGTTCTTCCTGGTGCCTCATTCGAGCTTTACATGTCGCGACGCCTGTTGGCCTGGTCCCTTTTGTACTTGACACTGTTCCACTCTCTTTTTGCTGCCTGCTTGTTCCCAGCCTCTCCATGTGTGAACCTGTGAAACAAAGAAACTGGCAGTGTCCTGAGCAGCAATTGGGCCACATAAATTCCGGATGGCTGTCAGGACTGCGAACTCCAAAGCGGCGGCGAGACACAAAGTTGTCTTTTGCGCACCGACTCCAGATGAGACTGTGCAAAGACTCATTCGCGTTTTGAGTTCTGCCAGAAACACACCTGCTTAGCAAGTGGTCTTCAGACAGCCTGTCATAGACTGCTTAAGGTACTCATGCAGCTTTACCCGATTAAGAGGTGTGTGCACCACTTGAGATGAGCCAGGAGTGTCATGCCGAGCTATAGCCTGCTGGAGAAGCACAGGAATTTTCTCCAGGTGACAATACTCATGAGAAGGATCCTGGTCAGTAGAGTAACATGGTGGAGAGAAGCCAACACAGCATTCTTCTTTCCTGCACTGACTTGCCACCCTTACTGCCCGACCATAGTACAAGGTCAACTTTTGGATGGTGTTCAAAGTAAGTTAACATGTCCCCGTCCACCAGTGACACCCCTTTTTTTGCAGTCAGACACCAATTTCTCAGTGCTGTGCCAAGCCTCTTGCTCACATGGTTGATGCACTACTCTTTTTAATCAATACATCCTCCCATATGGCTTCAGCTGAGCAGCTCAGAATGTTTTGGTGTCCCCGTCAGACAGCAGGTAGTGTAGCGCAGTTTGTGTCGCTCCAAAGAACTCCTCCAAAGTACCCCTGCAGCTTCCACCTCCATCATACCAGAAGATCCTGTAACAAATACAAGTGAAAAACTTTTATACAATTACTGTATGTTTGCTATTTTTATAGATAAACATATCTGAGATGATGCTATTATTTTTTTTTATATACGTAAGTGATTGATCTATCTTATAATGATGATCCTAAATGCATAGAAATTGTGTTCAATTATATATTAACACATAAATTAAATAATTAATTCTACCAGAAAAGTTATGCACATTTACACACACTCTCACAAAATGTAATTTCAATGTATCTGCATGTTCTGTTTTTCATATTCAATTGACAGTTCTAAAATGGTATTGTTACTCTAAAAATGTGAACATATGATTGACAAATACAGGTAAACAATTCATGTTGAACAAACACATGACAGTTGATGTAAAGTAAACAAAAATAGCTTACCTGTGTAATTCTTTCCACACTTGGGTTGATGATTCAGCAACCAGGCTACTCCATGGGTTTCTCATTTTGAATCTTTTTGCCAGTACTCTCACACATCTGGCAGTAATTGACATCACATGTGCATCAATGCACATACCTGTCAGATTTCGATGACACATCCTACACGATGTGTGAGTGTGTCCCCTGGTCAGCCAAGTGCCATCATAACTGACACTGATGTCAATGACTGTATCACTGTCAGGTGAAATTCCAGCTGCTCGAATAATGTGCCTAACATGGGCTGCTGCTTCATTGAAAACAGTATCCGAAAAATCTTCCACTTGTCATAAAGCGGCTTGCTTTCTTTTGAATGTGTGTGGTTCATCCCGCTGAAGATTCAACATCTCGTTGAAGTTGTTGAAATACTGGGACCTAACCCACACACTAGACCTGCAAATACGCTTGTGTTATGGCATAGTCTCTGTGCCCTTCACTTTGTTCACAAAAAATCTGCTGTCCCTTCTACTGCTTCCTCACAGGTTGAGCAAAACACGTATCCATGAACTGCCAAGCCGTTGGATCTCTTCTGTCACTTCTGAAAGACAGGGTAGCTATTGCATTGAGGGCAAAGCACTTTTCAACCATTTTGTTGAGTTTACTAAAATCAACAATGGCCCTTTGTCCCCACTGGCTGATGGAGCTATTGTGTCTCTGCCTCAGTGCAGCATCCTTCTTGGCTGCCTCAACACCTCTCGCTTGACTCGAGATAGTGTTTGAGTTGCAGAAACAGGCATAAATGATGCAACAGTAGAAGTTAAGCTTCAAATGTTTGCGACATGCCTGTATCTGAGTCTGACATCGTGGTTAATGGACATCTGTTGTTGGCGAAGTCAAAACGAAACTGTCATTTATAGGGTTTTTACTCGCCATAAATCATTACCTTCTTTGCCTTGCTTTCTCTGCATACATAAGATTTCTCTTTCTTTTTGATGTCCTTTAGGAGTTGTTTTAATAGTGGATATCTTGAGCGAACCATCTTTCAGCACAACGATAGATTAAACCGACTTGTAAACTACAGTAAACAAGGGCCCAATATGGCGTAGCGACGTCACGTGACATGTTTTGGCCAATGAGTTTCGTAGGCTTCCATATAAGCATATGATGTCAGAGTATCCCGAAACTTCCCTATTCGACAAAGCAGTTCTAAATATAGAAACTAGGTGTGGCGCATATGTAGGCCATCATTCCCTTTCTTTCAGTACCAAATATGTCTATGTTGTTTTAGAAGAACGTACGGTTGCTAAGGTGTGAAAAGTGGCATTTTTCGATTTGTTCGATCAAAACAAACAAACACACTTGGTGGGTGTAGAAAAAGCTTTTTTAAATACAAAACCCACGTCTTCTGTGAAAAGTATATATAATGAAGTAGACATGTTAATGTATCCAATATACCAAAAATTGAAAATTGAAAAAAATAGCAAAATAGTGTTGTAACTTAAACTCCCCTTAAGACTACGCGCCATTATTTTCCTAAAAGCATCAGGTAGCCCACGTCCCATGTAACGAACATGGCCAGTCGATGAAAGACACTGAGATATTACACTTTCTGTGCTCAGCTAGACCAGTAGCGGTAAGTCTTTATGGAAACAACACCTCCTGTTCTCATAAACTCTGTTCGAATGCTATCTCAACGTGTTAAAAGGTAACGTTCGCTCACACCGCTCAGAAGAGACGGTTACGTCCCCTTCAGCACGGCTTGTGATCTCGATCGTAAAAAGACAACAGCAAAAAGGAGGAAACAGATATTGCAGAAGAGTAGATTTATAGGCGCTTTGATTAAACAGTTCTAAGTATCATGAACGGTATTATCAACGCGTAACTGTGTCGCCAAGAAAATAATTTACATCGATCGTCGTCTGCTAGTCTGTAAATAACCAACTACGACAAGCTCCATATACCTTATATATACCTATAAGGCACTTTACCTGTGATCCAGCAAATGTTGTAGATCTGCAGTAGTTTTGCTTAGCTGCAGTTCCAAGTCTAATCATTTCATTAGACACTCCATCACTACCTGGTGACTTTTCATTTTAATTTGGATATTGCCAGCTCTAGCTCTCTTTGTGTAATGGTATTTCCAGACTTCATGTGCAGTCTCTTCTTGTCTTGCATTTTGTTGTTTTAGACGGTCTCTTGACGTTTCTCTAGGCTAATTTCAATATTGTTGTCATTTGCAAGGAGTCTGCAGTGATTTCTGCATGTTACCTGTTAGAATGTTTCCATCCTTCTTCAGTGTAATTTTTGTGTCCCTTCTGTACCCTCATCATTCAGCTGTTTTACATCGAGGTTTTACGACGCAACACTGTGCGAAGGTCAGTGGTTAGTGAATTGGACTTCAAAGGACGATGGGTAGCGTTCGATTCCAACCGAAGGCTTCCGAGTTCACCCAACCTTAAATGGGTACCTGATTTTTTTCTGGGAAAGTAAAGCAGCACGGGCGTAATACCGACCACATTACCACAAAAATCATGTTCCGAAGGTCTGCAAAATTTATGGTCACTAACACCATATTCCCTATACGCCACTTGGCGTGACGGGGCTCTTTACTTACTTACTGTACGAAGGGTCTCCTGTGATTCGTTCACCAGACGCCATTATTTTCAAAAGCGCGAGTTTTTTTATTCTGCAGCCCAATTACCAAAAAAAATTTAAAAAATAAAAAAAGCTCACTGTACATCATAGAACTGAAAAACAAACTAGGAAATATGGTCCCGCCTCCCACCCCAACACAAAACAGAGTTCGCCCGTTCTCCTAGTGATGCATCAATATTATACAATCGTAGGAGTTGAAACTGTCTTGGCGTGATCAAAATTACTTTTTTTGTCATATTGTAATTTAAATAGATTCAAAGTATTCGCCTCAGACAGGGCATATTAAATATATTCATTCATACCTAGATTGACTCGGGCACTTCATGTCGACTGCACTGGACAGGCGTTATTGTTTCCTTAGCTCGATAAAAAAAAGCCCCTGACAGACCCCCAGAATGAGATAAACTTAAACACGATAATTTATTCATGTCCTCTGTCAGGTATTCAGACTGGAAACTCATTTTGGACGAATTGTCAAGAGACGAAGAGAAAAGTAAGGTTTCGTGAAAAAGATGAGTTTCAAAATGAGGAAGTGACAGAGTCTTTCCATCAGACGAGGGGAGAACAGAAAAGTCACATTCATAATGGCAAACCAGAGGATCCCAACTGTCCGCGAGACGTCAATAAAAATTCAAGGCAGGATAAATGTCGCTTCTTTGATGGACACGAAAGCCACCCAGAGAGATATAGCAGACTAAGAGCTACAGATCCTCAATCGGACAGGACTCTTAGGAATGTTAAAAATCAGGTGTGTCCAGTTTATGTTGATACATATACGGCTATGGCCTCTTCTGATATACGAAATCAGCTCAAGCACGGTGGAAGCGATGGAGACCAAGATTAGCAATCACTGGGGTTTCTGGAATACGGTTGGTAATATCACCAGGGATAACTAATGTAGCGCAGTGCTGCAAGAAAGCTAAGCTGATCCTCTCTTTCAAGTCAGTCCTAGAATAAAACAAAGCCGGAAAAGCCAGACTAGCAGTTATGCTACAAATCCCACAAGATTAAGCAGTCCGGACAGTGCAATCTACATTGAAGACTGGTCGGAAATGGTAAGAGTGTAAAGCAGTAACGAAACACGCGAAAGTCTCAAACTGAAGGAGATGATTGGAAGTGATAGACGCAGACTTGAGTCATAGATTTGGTCACGGCAACATCCATTGGTGGTCAAAAACATCCAACAGACAACGTAGGGACATGGTAGTTCGGAAGATCTGGGACACTGAGGAGTACAAATGTGTGCAAAAATCGGCGCAACAGGTACAGGAAGGCCAATGGACCACATGGAATGAGGCCTTGCAAAGAACGCTAATATGGAATAGCATATGGCACATAGCACCGCTGCGGCTTAGTTACATAATCAGATCCATGTACGACCCTCTACCATCAGCTAGCAACCTTGTGAGGTGGGGAACGGCAGACCATGGAACATGTTTTTTTTCCATCATGCAAGACAGCGCTAGGGCGCCAAAGGCGCTACTCGTGACGACACAACAAAGTGCTGCATGAACGTAGATAGGGCGCAAATGAAGACCAACATTAAAGTTCGATCAGCGAACACGTATTTCTTGAGAGTTGGACAGACCGCATCCCCCACCCTCCTTTTCCCCATCAAGCAAAACAGCTGGAACTATTCAATGATCGAAAGACTGAGAAATGACTATTTGACCTCCCAGGGCGAGAGAAGTACCCTGAGTGTATCAAGAGATCTAATTGCTTCCAGACATTGTACTTTACACATCAGATGTGACCAACGTTATCCTAACAGAGCTCACAGTGTCATTAAAATCCAAGATTGAGAACAGCATATATTTAAACTAGCCAAATACAAGGATCTCGCAGCCGAGCTGAGGCAGTAGGGATTACAGGTCAGAATTTAAGCTATAGGACTCGGTGCCAGAGGGCTCGCTATCGCATTTCAGACTGAAACCATGAAGAGGACATCAATTTGCTATGTTAAAGCTAAGACAACTCGCAAACGACCGTGTGTAGTTTCGACCACAAATCTTGCATAGAATAAGTGTTATTAGTTTATGCCGAATATATTGTAAGCCTTAGAGTCCAATGCAGCAGTAGATCGACGCCTTGTAGTCATGTCCCAGGCGGACCCACCACCCATAGATTGTGAAGAAACTAAAGGACCGAAAAACTTGTTCGACGCGGTCTCTTCAGATACTCAGATTGGTTCTTGCTTCGAAACTCTCTACAAACAGTTTCCCATTACTCATTACAATAGTTGTTAAGTCGCAAAACGAGTCCGAAAACCATAATTTCAAATTACATATAGTGTTTATCTAAGTGTTTAGGATGAAAAAAGTCCTACTTATAACTATTATAGGACGCTGGAAGGTGTAGAATTAAAATGTCAGCCTTTGGACAAGAAGGTTCCAGGTTAGAATACCGCCACAGGCACTGTGAATTCTTCTATTGGTGAGTTTTCATTGGTTTTAATCTCCCGATCTCTGGATAGTGAAATAGCCTTCTAGGATAAAGGAGAAATAACGAAGTCTTATGAGCACTCTGCATACATTAAAGAACTTTTAACAATTAAAAGTTGGTTTAACAAAATAAAGATTATAATATATCCATTATTTATCCATCGTTCTATTGACCTTTCGAGTCGTAGCCGGCCCATAGGGCGTAGACCAAGATACTCCCTCTCTTATCTGAATTTTTGTTCTAGCAGTTTTCAATTCTTTTAAATATATTTTATCAAATCTCGCCATTTGTCTCTGTTCTGTGCAAGCGGCTCTATCTCATTGAGGGAGCCGAATCCTGCTGCTCTTGCCTCTCTCATCAATGTTCTTCTCAGTGTCTCTCTGGGTCTTCCTCTTTTTCTCTTACCTGTTGTTTCCCATATGAGGGCTTGCTTTGCTATTCGGTTATTATCTCTTCTCATCACATGTCCAACATATGACCATCGTCTTTTCTTGATTACTGAAGATATTAGTGGTTGATTGGCGATTTCTCTAATTTCCTCGTTTGTTTTGAATTTGTTCCACGCTATACCAATTATTTTCATTAGACATTTATTTTCGAATGCGTTCAACTTTGTTTCTATATCTCTTGTTGTTTTCCAGCTTTCACACGCATACGTAAGGGTTGATAGTACATTTGATTTGAATAGTCTACGTTTTGTGTTTGTGCTGATGAGTTTTTATTTCCACAACTTTTCAAGGCTTCTGAAAGACATTGCTGCTTTAGTTATTCTGATTCTAATTTCTTTGCTTGTATCCCCTTCTCGATCAAATATCCAATATAACAGAACAAAAATTGGTAAGTGACAGAATTCTATCGATAAAAATCTATCCAAGCACTTCCTCCATTTTAAAGATCTTCGCTGTGGCTGCGGATATATAAGCTTGGAGGAGGTGAGGAACTGAGTATTATGGAGTTGTCGATTGAGCAGTGAAGATAATCTGTCGATTAAACTAAATTAAGCTATTCCTGTTTGGTTTCAGATAAGAGACTTCAGTCGGCATTTGTTGTTGTCCAAGACGCTGATCAAGAATTGTGTGCACAGACTGGCTACCGGGGGAAGTGAAATCTTGGAGGATTCCCTTCGCAGGGTTGGAGCCTTTCATGCTGAGGTGAGAGAGCATCAGTAGACACTCACATAAGCACATAAGCACACATGCACACAGAAGAAATTAAAAAGAACATATTGCAGCCACCTTGGACAACTTTTATTTATTTTTTTAATTAATTAATTTATTTTTTAATAATATAAAGTACGGTGGAAGCGATGGAGAGCAAGATTATACGAGGAAATGGCTGGGAGTGAGACAAGTGTGTGACAATGAACTCAATATAAATGATCTACAACGACGCGACTTATAACATTCTGTAGGGAAATAATAACAGAGGTAGGATAAATGAAATTTTCTCGAACTTAAATCAGTATCCTAAAAGTTTATCCAATCCCTGGAATCTCACGAATCCTTCATATAAGAAATGATTTATAAGAAAAAAGGTTGGGGGAGAGAATACTTCAGCTTAAAATTAAAAGTTTCTAATGGAAGCAAAATGTTTAATCGGTGTTTAATAATAAAAAAAAAATAAATAGTTAAAGATACAGTTAACACAACAAAATATCCATGTTTCTAAAGAAGATAGAAATGAAATTTAGAATTTTTAAGCGAAATACATAATTAAAAATGAAGACATTTCTGCAACGCCCAACTATTTTCTTGTATGTTATTTAATTGTCCTAGATACACATTCAAGTCAAAATTGGCGCCAAATAGCGCGAAAAACAAAACAATTTCGTTTATTTCCATGAATTGGTTCCATAATATCTTCTTGCTCGTTCGTTGAAAACAGCCATTGTCTGAACATGATTACACCTCACCTCTGTAGTACATCCACCATCTAAATGTAGCATCTTTATTAGGTATTTTGGGAGCCGCGATAGCTCAGTGGTTAGTGAACTGGACTACAAAGGACAAGGGGCAGGGTTCGATCCCAACCGACGGCTTCCGGGTTCATACAGCCTTAAATGGGTACCGAATTTTTTTTTTGGAAAGTAAAGCAGCACGGGCGTAATACCGACCACATTACCCCAAAAATCATGTGCTGAAGGTCTGTAAAATTTAGGGTCACTAACGCCATATTTCCCTACACGCCACTTGGCGTGACGGGGGTACTTTACTTTTTTTTACATACTATTAGCTATTTTAATTCATTGTCTTGTTTTAATTGTGTCCCATTTACTTCAGATCGGGGAGTCGCGATAGCTCGGTGGTTAGTGAACTGGGCTACAAAGGACAAGAGTTAGGGTTCGATCCCAACCAACGGCTTCCGGGTTCACTCAGCCTTAAATGGGTACCGGATTTTTTCTGGGAAAGTAAAGCGGCACGAGCGTAATACCGACCACATTACCCCAAAATCATGTGCCGAAGGTCTGTAAAATATACGGTCATTAACACCATCTTCCCTATACGTCACTTGGCGTAACGGGGCTCTTTACTTTTTACTTTTTCATTTACTTCAGATGTACAGTTTTGGAAAGTGCCAGGAACCACTGAACCTTTAAATTGGGTACCAGAGATTTTCTCTGAGAATGGCAAGATAGCTTTAGTGTAAGGAAACCAAGGAAATCGATATGGTTACTGCTTCACGTTAGTGAAGGAAAACAATCTAACGTCGTTTCATCTCAATAGGCCTTCAGTGGCAACAGTGAACCGCAGACACAAACAAATATGTAAACAGATAAAAATAAAATTACATAGTAAAATAAAACCTAAAAAAATACAGTATTATTAAAATAAATAGAAAGGAAACTTCTCTGCAATGCAGAAAGAAGTATAACAAGAAAATACGGCACAGGTAAAGCCTAATTAAAAACAAGTAAAAATAGTACTGACACGCAAGAGGAAAAAGAGACCAACAAGGACAATAGGAGTAGAGGGGAACATCGGGAAGTGGTAGTGAAGCAGAGAATACCACATACAGTTAAAACGAGTATATGATAAAGGGGTGCGGGGGAAGAGAAAACAACATGGGAACTACGTGCATGAGTGTGATATATTCATGCCTGAAAAAAATAAAGTACCCCCGTCACGCCAAGTGGCGTATAGGGAATATGGTGTTAGTGGCCATATATTTTACAGGCCTTCGGCACATGATTTTTGGGGTAATGTGGTCGGTATTACGCCCGTGCCGCTTTACTTTCCAGAAAAAAAACCCAGTACTCATTAAAGGCTGGGTGAACCCGGAAGCCGTCGGTTGGGATCGAACCATACCTCTTGTCCTTTGTAGTCCAGTGCACTAACCTATCGCGGCTCCCTAATCATGCCTAAAGGGGTCAATAAAGCCCAAACGGACCATAAGGCAATTCGTTAGGGAGAAACGGATATGGTCCCCAGAAAAGCACAAGACAATGCTACTGACACGGATGTTTTCTTCTCTGCTGTGGTCTGAGGAATTGAAATGGTCAGCCACTTGATTGCCAGTATTCAGTTTGACATCCCGAAGGTGTTCACACAATTGGTCCCCAATGAGTCTCCCAGATTCACAGATATAAGCCATATGGCAACGCTGGCATATAATGGCACAGATAATATTGCGTGACACTGTTCCCTTTGAGGTCTTACTAAGTCAAAACGTCGCTCGATTTTATTGTTTTCATATACATAAAACTGTAATCATAGCCTTCATTAAAAACGAATTAATTTAAAAATTTAAAAAGAAAAATAATGTTCAAAGTTTCCTGGTCACCTAAAAAGACCAATGAGGAAGTTCTCAAAAAGGACAACACAAAAAGGGAGCTCATAAAAAAATATCAGAAAGAAACTATCAGCATTTTTTGGTCACGTTATGTGAAGTGGAAAGTTGGTTAAAACTGGCAAAATAAAAGGAAAGTGAGATCCCGGACGACAAAGAGAGAAAATACTGGATAAATTGGTGTCATGGCGTGGAAAACAGTCAACAACAGAACTGAAACGATACACTGGAGATTGAAGATTGTGGAAGGACATGATCGCCTACGGGGGCTGCGATAGCTCAGTGGTTAGTGAGCTGGACTACAAAGGATAAGAGGTAGGGTTCGATCCCAACCGACGGCTTCCAGGTTCACAAAGCCTTAAATGGGTACTGGATATTTTTTCAGGGAAAGTAAAGCGGCCGGGCGTAATACCGACCACATTACCCCAAAAATCATGTGCCGAGGGTCTGTAAAATTTATGGTCACTAACACCATATTCCCTATATGCCACTTGGCGTGACGGGGTATTTACTTTCTGCTACTACTATGATCGCCTACGCCAACCGGTATAGCACATGATGATGACGATCTTCATCATTGATTTACAGTAGCTTCCCCATTTTTATGTATCTAGATGCATCTTTGTATCTTCATGCCTTTACACCCCCCCCCCCCCCCAGCAGAGACGAATGACAGAGGGGATAGATGGATACGTTTGACATAGACACATGAAATGATTATAGGTAACACCTGGTTCAAGCAACACCCTAGAGGTCCATGGACATGGCAAAGCCTAGACAACAAAGCACACAATTAAATTGATTTTATACTACTACAGAGAAGATTCATAACGAATCTAACATCTGTTAAAACAGGGCCAGGGGCAGATTGCAATAGTGACCACGTACCAGTAGTTGGAAAGATGAGAATAAAACTGCGGAGGACACAAAAATCCCCAAGAAATAGAAATTAGAACTATTAAGCCTAGAGTGGATAGTCAGAAGAGTGATAAGTACAGTACGATAGTACAAAATATATCTAATATCTATTTAGAAAATACGGGAGCCGCGATAGCTCATTAGTTAGTGAACTGGACTACAAAGGACAAGAGGTAGGGTTCGATCCTAACCGACGGCTCCGGTTCACCCAGCCTTTAATAGGTACCGGATTTTTTTTCTGACAAAGTAAAGCGGCACGAGCGTAATACCGACCACATTACTCCAAAAATTATGCGCCGAAGGTCTGTAAAACTTATGGTCACTAACACCATATTCCCTATACGCTACTTGGCGTGACGGGGGTAATTTTTTTTTTTTTTACTGTTGAGAAAATACAGGACATCAGGCAGTGCAAAATGTTCAAACAATCGTTTCAATAAACATCAAAAGAAATAATACCAGTGACAAAAAGAATGAACAAAAAGAAATGGATGACAGAAGAGTTACTATAACTAATGGATTAAAGATAAAAACATAAGAAAGAATGGACACACAAAATATTTCATAAAGAGATCCAAATAAAATGCAGAGAAGCGAAGGATGGATGGTTAAAGCAGAAATGTGAAGAAATGGAAAAATTAACAAACAAAAGACACACAATTTTCAATAAGTTAAATGAATTAACTGGCAGAAAAGAAGTCAAAGTTTCAGGATGTATCAAAGGAAGGAAATATAATAATGTGACAGGAGAAGATAGAGAAAAGATGGACAGAATATATCAGTCAACTCCATGATGATGAAAGACCAGAGCTAAACAATTCAAACAAAGACATAGGACCACCAATAATGCAGAGTGAAGTGGAGGAGGCAATTCAATACATGAAATGAGGCAAATCTCCAGGTCTCAACAACATAACAATCGAAGAGATGGATGCTGTAGGAGTACAAGTCATAACAAAACTCCTCAACGACATATATATAACAGTGGACACATACCCGAAGATCTAATACAATTTATTTTTATAGCTAAACCGAAGAAGTCAGGCGCCACTGATTGTGAATACCATCGCACTATTATAGTCCGTTCAGATTCGTTTGCCTAGACATTAATTTATTTTTTTTCAAAAACTTATTGTTCATTTGCATTGATCTTTTGAAGTTAGGTTTAGAATACTAATGTCGCTATAAAAATATTTTTTTATCAAAGAAATGTGATCCAGTTTCAAGGATGCCTTATTTAACCTATATTTAAAAAAAGTTAATCGATATTATAAACACCGGCGGGATTATGTAGATGCTTACATCTCACAGCTGATTCTTTAACATATAGGCATGACCTTCACGGCTGAATGCGCACCGTCCTAAAATAGTTATGTTTCCACTATAAATTTTTATAAAGAAATGTTACATATGAAATTTCCCGTTTAGCACAAAATGACATTTTAGCCGAAACCGGAAATTATGTGACGTCAAAATCACGGCCGTAGACTCGAGTTCGAGTCATAATTCAGAGGCAAATCTCAATATTTACAGAAAGGAGGCGGCACTATCCATATTATCTTCTGCAAGTCTATGTGAGAATGAATATAAAGGCAAAATATTTTACTGAGCATAACATTGCTATAAAGATTTATCAATACTTCTGCAGAGAGCGTAAAAAGGGACATCTTTATTGTTCTTTATCAAACCCTGAGAAGAGAACAATGCATATTTTAGGTTTGTGTAAACGTTCATTTGATCGAATAGTTAAAGGAAGTGGATATTTATTGCCAACAAATGCAAGAAAGCAAGGAAGGAAAGAAACGTTAGACAGTTTTGATAAGGACCTAGTAAAAAGAGAAATCTGTCGAATGGTTGATATAAACGAAGAAGTGACACTTAGAAAGTTGAAGCTTTGGCTGAAAACTAACAACGACATTGAAATATCAAAAACTTCATTATGGAAAATATTAAGAAGTGCAGGCCTCACCTTTAGAAAGTATGCTGGTGGAAAAAACATTATTTGTGAGAAGCCACATCTAGTAGCTCTTATAAGCAAGTATTTACGTGAAGTGAAGGAAATGCGCGAAAATGATTATGATATTGTTTATTTAGATGAAACTTGGATCAACGCTCATCATACAAATGAAAAGGAATGACAGTTAGCAGATGGAAGTATTAAAAGATCAGTACCAAGCAGTAAAGGGCAACGTTTGATAGTTGCACATGCAGGTAGCAGACATAATGGGTTGTTGCAGAATGCTCATCTCGTTTTCATTTCAAAATCCATAGACAATAGAGACTACCACTCCGAAATGAATGGGCACATATTTAAAGACTGGATCGAGAAAAGTATCCTTCCAATATTAGATCGACCTTCTTGTCTGATAATGGACAATGCTTCATACCATAACGTAGTTAACGTAGAAGATAGAATCCCAACATCATCAAGTACAAAAGATGCAATCAAAACGTGGCTCATAAAAGAACACATACAAGTTAACGACAGCTACTTGAAACCCGAATTGCTTAGCCTTGTAAAACAGACACAACGTACAAAGATATTTAAAATAGACAAGTTAATTCAAGAACATGGCCATAGATGTTTGAGACTACCTCCATATCATGCACACTTAAATCCTACAGAACTAGTTTGGGCAAAAGTTAAAGGACACGTAGCATATACAAATAAAACTTTCAAATTATGCGATGTTGAGACACTTACAAATCAGGCTCTATCAAATATAAATAAAGACTACTGAGTAAAATGTGAGGATCATGTGTTACGACAAGAAGAGGAATATTGGAAAAAGGATGGTTTGTTGTTTGTTCAGCCGAAAGCAGTAATTGACCTATTTGACTCGTCTGATTCTGAATGATCATTACTCTGATTAAGTCTACAGATAAATAGTTTGATTTGCAAAATTTCCTAGTTGATTTGTTAAACAGTTTATTGTTCAAGACCACCCAAGCAATCAAAAATATTTTATAAGCAAACCAACAACCATTACTTTGAATGGAAGCCTGCTTGAGTCAGTACAGAAGTTCAGCTATCTTGGATCCACCATTACAGCCACACTTTCCTTAGATGAGGAACTAAATGTACGTATTTGAAAGGCAGCGACAACATTTGGGAAACTCACACCAAGAGCATGGAACTATATCAAATTGACTCTACGAACAAAAGTTCTATATATAATTTAAAATTTGTATACTTGCCACCAAGTAAAATTTTATGGACACGCCTATGGGTCATCGTTGCACTAGATTACTGTAAAACATTTTGATTAGGGTCAAAATAATAGTTACATGGGCAAAGATCAAAGGAATTCGCCGCTTTAAGAAAACCGTTATAGCTAGACATCGAGTAACACATATGTTCTCGTGACATGGACATTTTAACACCGTATGCCAAAAATCATGTGAAATCATCAAGAACTTTTTGAATTATAAATCATAACATCTCGGCAAACGAATCTGAACGGACTATAGTCTCATGAGCCATATGTCGAAAATTTTACTAAGAATCATCATGATACGTGTACGGAACAAAATAAAACCAAAAATAAGTGAGGAACAATGTGGATTTGGGGAAGGAAAGGACACCAATAATGCAATATACATCTTAAGAACATTGATAGAAAGATCTGTAGAGGTAAAAAACGATCTATATTTGTGCTTTATAGTCTACACAAGTGCATTTGACAAAGTAAAACATGTCGAAATAATCAATATGCTAGAGAAATTAAACATTGATGGCAAGGATCTGAGAAACTGAAACAAACAGCAGTCATAAGAATTAGCAAACAAACAGGACAGTTTCAAAACGTAAAACAAAGAGTCAGGCAAGGCTGTGCTCGAATTTGTTTTCACTTTACAGCGAAAATAGTATTTGCGGATGACACTGTCTTAATAACAGAGAATGAACTACAAGATAAAAGAAGGATAATAATAAAAGAAAGTAGCAAGAACGGTCTCATTTTTAATAGTAATAAAACAGAGGTAATGGTCGTATCGAAGAAACAATCATCGCCATCATGCAGCAGAAAAATAAACAGGACAAATCTGAAACAAGTGCAATGCGTCAAATACTTGGGCATAGTAATAACATTATATGGAAGATGCACCACATAAATAAAACAACAGAATCGATCACACCAAAATAGCATTTCAGAAAATGAAAAACATCTTATGCAACAAATCTACGTCAATAGAAGTGAGTAAGAGAGTTCATCGGTACTATATAGAACCAATTCTAACATATTGAAGCGAATCTTGGAGAGTAAACAAACAAATGGAAAGACGATAAAAGGCCACAGAGATGTGATTTCTCAGAAGAATGTTGAAAGTTTCCTGGATAGCTAAACAGACCAATGATGAAATTCTCAAATAGGCCAACACAAAAAGAGAGCTCATAAAAAGCATAAGAAAGAAACAATCAACATTTCTCGACCACATCATGAGAAGAGAAAAGTTGGAATACTTGGTTACAGCTAGCAAAATAGAGGGAAAGAGAGATCGCGGACGACAAAGAAAGAGCATACTAGACAGCTTAGTGTCATGGCATGAAAAACAGTCAATATCAGAACTGATACGATAAACTGTGGATAGAAGATTGTGAGAGGGCATGACTGTCCAGGCCAACCGGTATGGCACATGGTGATGATGCTATTTTTTTTTTAAACAGGAACGTTAATACGAAAAACACTCATCATCATCATGTGCCATACCGGTTAGCGTAGGCGATCATGTCACTCCACAATCTTCTATCTACAGTGCATCGTATCAGTTCTGTTGTTGACTGTTTTCCATGCCATGACACCAAGCAATCAAGTATTTTCTCTCTTTGTCGTCCGTGATCTCTCTTTCCTTTTATTTTGCCAGTTGTAACCAAGTATTCCAACTTTCCTCTTCTCGTGATGTGCCTGAAAAATGTTGATTGCTTCTTTCTGATGTTTTATAAGAGCTCCCTTTTTGTGTTGGCCTCTTTGAGAACTTCCTCATTGGTCTTTTTAGCTGTCCAGGGAACTTTCAACATTCTTCTGATAAATCCCATCTCTGTGGCCTCTAATCGTCTTTTCATTTGTTTGTCTACTGTCCATGATTCGCTTCCATAGGTCAGAATTGGTTCTATATAGCACCGATGAACTCTCTTTCTCACTTCTATCGACATAGATTTGTTGCATAAGATATTTTTAATTTTCTGAAATGCTATTTTGGCCTGAGCTATTCTGCTTTTTATTTCTGTGGTGCATCTCCCATCTGGTGTTATTATTGTGCCCAAGTATTTGAAACGTTTCACTTGTTTCAGATTTGTCTCGTTTATTTTTATGCTGCATGATGGTGGTGATTGTTTCTTCGATATAACCATTACTTCTGTTTTCTTACTATTCAGACTGAGACCTTTCTTATTGCTTTCTTTTACTATTATGTCTATCATTTCTCGAAAAACACTAGACAAATAATACCTGAGGACAATGAACTAAGACAAAGATGGTAAGTAGTAAAGTAAAGTACCCCCGTCACGCCAAGTGGCGTATAGGGAAATATGATGTGAGTGACCCTATATTTTACATACCTCGGCACATGATTTTTGGGGTAATGTGGTCGGTATTACGCCCGTGCCGCTTTACATTCCCAGAAAAAAAATCCGGTACCCATTTAAGGCTGGGTGAATCCGAAAGCCTTCGGTTGGGATCAAACCCTACCTCTTGTCCTTTGTAGTCCATTTCACTAACCACTGAGCTATCGCGGCTCCCAATTAAAAGCAATATCAGATATATAAAAAGAAACCTCTTTTGATAACATTTTAAAAACATTTAATAATTTGATGATTTAATAGATCCACGAACTCCAACAATACCTGAACTGAATGTGGTCAACGACTTACTCTTAGCTGGTTGCTTGCGTCAAGATCAATGAACCAAACCTGGTTAAGATGGTTCTTCATCATCCCGTGTGACCCTGAAAACAGACTAACCTGTCTGGCCATACGTGTAGGAGTGGATAAAGAATGTAAGCAGATACCAGATAGTGGTATGCTAATCACTGATGTTTTAGCTTCAAAGACGCAAATATATGGCAGCTTGTTGTACACCTCTACACACTTAGCGAAGCATCCATGCGCACTTAACGTCTTTATTAATAAACATGGGTAATAATCGTTCGACAAGTATAGAAGACGAGCATGCTTACTTATTTATTCTTTTCCTCTCCAGAACTGGGTGTGCTCTAAAGATCTTTTGTGCGTTGAAGAAAGCTTCATGTTGTCTCTGGACAAAAGTGATCCCCACATGAACCAAAAAATGAAAACATTGTGGCGCAGAATTATCAGATTCATTCTGTACAACATTATTATTGGTATTAACATGCATCATAAGAAGGTGAAGTTACTAGACATATTAATGTTGTTGTTGCGTCTGTACGGCAGAATGCTTGGAGAGATAGTAACAGAAACCACAAGTTATGATGAGTCATGCATGTATGGGCAGAATGTTGGTCAGCCAAGCTGTAATAGCTTTACACCGACAGTAGTGTACAGAGTAATTTATTTTTTTTTATTATTTAAAAAAAAACAGACTAAAACAAACAATAGCACGAAATTAAAGTATAAAAGAACGAAGGCGTGAATTTGTGATTCTGAAAAGTTGCTTTTCGGAGGGGTGGGGGGGTTGTTACATTCATAGGTGTACGTAGTAAAAACATTTGACAAACTGTTAACGGTAAACAAAGGATATGCTTTTTAATTCACTCCTTTTATTAACTACTGGGGTACGGATGCATCCAGCAATCTCCTTCTTTTTCTTTCCTTTCTCACTTGTCTTACAACGTCGACGGGAAATATAATATGCTGTATTTTTTTTTAAACTTCTGTTGCCTTTTTCTGTTTTTAAGTTTCCTAGTGTTTATAATATTTCATCAATCCTTCTTTTCGCGATCGACCTATGGTTCTAATGTTTCGCAACGTTTATTGAAGGCTAGTTATGTGTTTTTTTTTAATAATCTTTCTATATTATCACATAGCCAAACTATTTTAACTGTTGTTTATTTATATATTAAATCTGCCATCTATCTTAGACTTTCCAGCCTTTGAGTAAGAGTCAACGACACGATCATTTATTTTTTTTATCGATAACCTCTTGTTTCTCTTACAATACTTTAATCAATTGGACAAATCTGAGGTCCCGGTGTGAATGAGGCACGAAATGTCCCAGCAGTTACTTTGTCATCGATTGTCCAACTTGATACGAGTATGTCCAAGCAGTTCCCTTCTCATCGATTGTTCCATTTGGCACGATATGTTACCTTATCATCGCTTGCCCCAGTTGACGATATTTCCCAACAGTTCCCTTCATCAATTGTTCCACTGAACCCAGTTTGTCCAAGCGGTTACCTTCTCATCGATTGTTTCACTTGACACAGTATGTCCTAGTGGATACCCTCTCATCGATTGTTCCAGTTGACATGGTATGTCCCAGCGATTACCTTCTCATTGATTGCTCCACTTGATGCGGTATGTCCCAGCGGTTACTTTATCATCGATTGTTCCAGTTGGCTTGGAATGTCCCAGCGGTTATCTTGTTATTGAATATTCCACTTGACACGATATGTTTCAGCAGTTTCCTTCTCATTCATTGTTCCACTTGATACTATTTGTCCCAGGGGTTACCTTCTCGTCGATTACTTCAGTTGACACGATGTCTCAGCAATAACTGCCTCATCGATTGTTCTAGTTGACACAGTATGTCTTGGCGGTTGCCGTCTCATCGATTATTCCAGTTGACATGGTATGTCCCTGTGGCTACCCTCTCATCGATTGCTCCAGTCGACATGATATGTCCCAGCAGTTACCTTCTCATTGATTATTCCACTTGATACTACATGTTCCAGCCGTTACCTTCTCATTGATTGTTCCACTTTACACAATATGTCCCAACGGGAAACTTATCATCAATTGTTCAAGCTAACTCGGTATTTCCCAGCAGTTACCATATCATCGAATGTTCCACTGAATGTGATATGCCCTAGCGGTTACCTTCTCATTGATTGTTCCAGTTGATACGATATGTTCCAGCGGTTACCTTCTCATCGATTGTTCCCGTTGATATTATATGGTCCAGCAGTTCCCGTCTCATCGATTGTTCCAGTTGGCACGATATGTCCCAGCGGTTACCTTCTTTACACATTGTTCCAGTTGACACGGAATATCCCAGCGGTTTCCCTGTCAGCGATTGTTCCAGTTGACACAATATGCTTCTTCGATTCCTTTATCGTCGATTGCTTTAGATGACACTTGGCACAGTATGTCACTGCAGTTCTATTCTCCTCGATTGTTCCACTTTACACTATATATCACAGAGGTTACTGTTTCACCCATTGTTCCAATTGACATGGTATGTCCTAGCTCTTACCATTTTATCGATTGTTCCAGTTGACACGGTATGTCCCAGCCGTTACCTTCTCAATGATTGTTCCACTACGGTATATTCCAGCGGTTACCTTCTCATTGAATGTTCTAGTTGACACGGTAAGTTCTAGCGGTTACCTTCTAATTGACTGTTTCGGTTAACACAATGTCTCCCTGAAGTTACTTTTTCATTGAATGTTCCTGTTGACACGGTATGTTTCAACGGTTACCTTCTCATTGATTGTTCCCGTTGATATTATGTGTTCCAGCAGTTCCCGTCTCATCGCTATTGTTCCAGTTGGCACGATATGTCCCAGCGGTTACCTTCTTTACACATTGTTCCAGTTGACACGGAATATCCCAGCGGTTTCCCTGTCAGCGATTGTTCCAGTTGACACAATATGCTTCTTCAATTCCTTTATCATCGATTGCTTTAGATGACACAATGTGTCCCAGCAGCCTCTTCTCATTATACGGCCAAAACCACCCCCCCCCCCCCGATGTTGGTAATAAGCATCATCTTATACTGGCCTCTCTTAGAACTTCCTCGATATTCTTTATTTCTTCATTATCTTCTCAACATTTTGCTGTTTACATTTTTGCTGTCTCCAGAGATGTTCTTGTCTATTGTCCTATTTCCCATGAATCACCTTTACGTATTACGACTGACTCTATATAACACTGAAGAGCTCTGCTGATATTTTTATCTTATCTAATATTTTTTTTATCTCATCTAATATATTTCGAACGAATTCAAAACAAACGAGGAAATTAGAGAAATCGCCAATCAACCACTAATATCTTCAGTAATAAAGAAAAGACGATGGTCATACGTTGGACATGTGATGAGAAGAGATAATAATCGAATAGCAAAGCAAGCCCTCATATGGGAAACAACAGGTAAAAGAAAAAGAGGAAGACCCAGGGAGACACTGAGAAGAACATTGATGAGAGAGGCAAGAGCAGCAGGAATCGGCTCCATCAATGAGATAGAACTGCTTGCACAGAACAGAGACAGATGGCGAGATTTGATAAAATATCTTTAAAAGAAAACTGCTAGAACAAAAATTCATATAGGAGAAGGTGTATCTTGGTCTACGCCCTATGGGCCGGTTACGGCTCGAAAGGACAATAGATAGATAGAATATATTTACCTATGTACCAGAATTCATTATACCCTCTTTTCCATCTAATATGCCTTCTATATGGTATATTGTCTCATATGTCAAGTATGTAATTTATCCGATTTGTGTATGATTTGCCAAACTTGTATAAAAAATTTAAAAAAAAGAAAAAAGAAAAAAACTCTGCCAAACTTGTCATTTTCCTAATTTGTGCATGATGTCCTATCTCTTAAGATGTCATCAACTATGTCATTTTTCTAAATTTGACATAGTGTCATGTTTCATAATAAGACAAGTATGCCATTTGTCTATTTTTGTTTTACCACTCTCAGAATTTTCTCTGCTCTTTATTATTTTTTTGCTTCTTGAAATGATGTACGAGCTACTCTTTTTTAAGTGAACTGTTCCACAGCAAATTATGTTCACACTTCAAAGTCAATCCACTATCTGAACTGATTGTTCAATGTCCTTGTATTCACACAATAAAGTAATATTGCTAAAAACAACGACACGTCTGGCAGGAATCAGCACTGACCAGTCTCTCAGATCTGACATATCAGACCTGATGTTATGTTACATCAGTGGATATAGCACAGTCAAGTGGGTTTTATGTATTAAGTATTCCCACAAGCAATACATAGGTTGTAGCAATACAACCTAAGATATGCTGATGATACTGTTCTACTAGCAGAAAATCCTAAAGATCTACAACAATTACTTAATGTAATAAACATGACAAGCAAAAAATATGGACTAGATATGAATATCAAAAAGACTAAAACTATGATCATAAACAAAGAAAATTCTCAAGACCTACAATTAAATATCACAGTTGAGGGAACACATCTGGAGACAGTCCAGAGCTACAACTACCTGAGACATACTATAACCAATGATGGAAAATGCAAAACTGAAATAAACAAAAGAATAGGTATGGCAAAAAGTAATTTTAATGCCATGAAAAATATACTAACAACAAAACAAATATCAGCAGGGCTGAAACTAAGAATGGCAAAATGTTACGTCTTCTCAATATTTCTGTATGGTGCAGAAACATGGACATTAGACAAGAAAACTGAACAGAAAATTGAAGCCTTTGAAATGTGGATTTATAGAAGAATAGGTAGAATTGGATGGAAACAAAAGATAACAAATGATGAAGTTTTAAAACAGTTAAAAATAAAAAGAGTACTACTAAATACAATTAAGACAAGACAAATGAAATTTTTGGGGCATGTTAAAAGACACAACAGCCTACTAAAAGTAATATTGGAAGGAAAAATACAAGTTAAAAGAGGCAGACCAAGACTAACATGGACGAGTAACATCAAAAGTTGGACAAGTCAATCTATGACAGCCCGCACCATCAAAGCAAGAAACAGAGTAGAATACGATCCATGGTAATCAGCATTCGTTGTGGAGAAGGCACACGATGATGATGATGAATACATCTGTACAAATGTGTATCTTATTAATATGCATCACTCTCTGCATTTTCCACAAACTAGAATTGTGCTTCACAGACTTAGGCAAAGAGCCAAATTACATCATTACTTTATGTGTGTTTGAAACACTTCACACAGTAGGCCTATTATTGTATCTTAGGAAAGGACTATTTCATTGCCTTAAATTGGTGGTTACATTTCTGGAACCTCCAGAGAAGTTTAAAGATACCAGCATTCCAATGGTGCAGGGGATGAACTCAGTAAACCTAAATTGACCATAATGTTTTAATGCAAAGCAAAACTGCTATACTATATTTGACATTCATATGGCAGTTCTAGAGATCTAGGCTGGCAGATAATCCATAGACACTTCTACATAGTAAAGCTGAAGGGCACTGGCCAATAATTTGCTGGGTCAACAACCAATTAACCATTGATAGTTTTCATTTGTATAAAATTATTACTTGTTTTTTGTGTCTAAATGAAGTAAAAATAAGTTAATCTCTTTCAATAGCAACTCTCATAGTATGTATATTGGTTCGTAAGTTGGTCACATCTAGGGACAGAGATAAGAATACAGTGCGACCTTGTACTTTGTATTTATGCCAAAAGAGCACTCCAAACAATTTGTTCTCATTTTGAGTACCAGAAAATGAATTTGTACATTCCCAGACCCTAAATATTACCTATTGTGATATATTAAAAAAACAAATTTAAGGTAAAGATGACACAATTAAATGTCCTAAATTATAAATTAAGTTAAAACATGAAATAATTAACACAAAATAGGTAAATACATAATAATAAAATGGAGAGTTGAAGAATTTAAGTATTTCTGTATTCTTTACTTACTGTCTTGTATGTGACAAAGAATTTGGCACAAATGTCATAGTTTGTCTTGTCTCTCTAAATGTTTGGCTGTTCTATACCATTTTATGTTTATAATTTCATGTTAAATAATAAAATGAATGTTGAATATTACTTTGCTGTAACTTAGTGAGAAATAGTGATGTTATGTGCCATTTAGTAGGTAGACAGGAAGAGAAAGATTACAATTTGGAACAGGCCATCTTTCATTTGGTGTATATGGTCAAGCCAGTGTAACCTACGTTGTTTGAGCAGCATGTAGATGTTTGAGAGACCTGTTATTGGTTATTGGTTATGGAAGGCCTCGGTATCACAGCAAACGAATTAAAATCCATAATTGCTCAACCGCCCGTGCCAGTGGAATCATCCGAATTACTAACTCATCTCCCAAACAAAGAAAGGTAACTGTAGTCCCCATCGTAGCAGTCTCAGCACACGCCAAAAGACATAAGGCGAAACCGCGCAGAAAGTGAACACAGCCAACTGTTCCCT
The DNA here is from genome assembly GCA_032433765.1 of Megaustenia siamemsis. Classification (NCBI taxonomy): domain Eukaryota; kingdom Metazoa; phylum Mollusca; class Gastropoda; order Stylommatophora; family Ariophantidae; genus Megaustenia; species Megaustenia siamemsis. Next base: position 69,191,902 of record JAVIAB010000051.1, on the reverse strand, counting down.
GTCATACGATATCATCATTCATCGTAAACAAGCAGGATATCGAAGCAGGATCAAAACGGATGAGACACACAGCTCACGGTGTGCACAGAGCACTTAAATCAGTAGCTCCTGCAACAAGCCGGACTTGGAATATGAGGAAACTGCAAGAAGGAACACTTTTCAGACACAGCCTTCAATGGTTCCTGCCGCCTATCAACCATATACCATGGGAGTTCACGTCCTACCGAAAATGATGATCGTCACAGCACTTGATGATGTTAGGCCGTCATTGATGACTCCAATTCCAAACATATAGACACACAGTGGTGGTAAGTTATCATCTCCAATCCAACAGAAGCCACATGACCTGTAGCTAGCAAAACCACAGAGAGAACATGATTTTGTGACCCTCACCGACTCACCCTTAGATGTGAATGTGCAGTCCACACAAGAGGAGAAGTTTTCAACTACAGTGATCTCATTTAAGACAATTCTGTGATAGCAAGGCAAGGCTCCTTTATAGCAGCAGAACTTGATGTTCTCTGCTCCCCTCTTGTAGCTGCTGCCACACGATTCTGATGTCTCATTAACTTGAACATCATTCAAGAACAATGTCAGATTAACATTCCATAGATATGGCTCTGCTGATGAAACGCCCGGTGCAACAGCCGCATCAATCACACTGGAGGCTCCTGGTCTGTGGTCATTAATATCACAGACGGCACATGATGTTGTTATATTCAGTATTTCCCTCCGGGGTGTAAATATGTGGCACACACATGGAGAGTGGTCCGTGGTCACAGTAGTCCCATCAAAGGCAATTCTAGGGTAGCATGGCATAGCCGCCTCAGAACAGCACAATCCTATGATGTTCTCTGTGTTCGTTATAAAGCTGCTGGTGCTACACAATCCTGACCAATTATAGGTGTGGACACTACTCACCCGCAATGACAAAACTGCTTTGTCTACATCATAAACCTCCTGAAGCGAATCACCCATGGGACTAACAGTACAATTTACTCTTCCATCGGGGACATCCTCATTGAGTCCCCAAAAAAAGGTCTTTGGTCAAAAAGCACATATGCTTTTGAGTTAAACACACTTGAGAGACCTGTGTGAGTCATGACCGCCATGTTTGTCACTTTATCCTTCCAGGTGATACCAAGAATACGGCGCAGACATCGCATATGGAATGCATTTTGCCATACTCTCCTGCTTTGCATAAGTTGTCAAAGATTTGCTGCCATACAGGAAAATACTAATGATGCATGCATTGTAAACTGCAGCCTTTGTTTTAATTGTCAATTTGCTGTTTTGCCAAACACGCCTAGAAAGACAGGCTAGGAGGCAGCTTTACCAATGCGGGTGTCAATTTCTGTATCTAAAGATAGTTTGTCATTGATGATGGACCCCATGAAGCTATACTGCTGCACAACATCGAGTTTGCAATTGTTGGTAGAGACTGCTGGTGTTGCTTCAACGTCCTGACTGAGCATATTAGTTTTCTGCAAACTTATTGTTAGACCTGAGAAAGAGAGTTCATCGGTGCTATATAGAACCAATTCTGACCTATGGAAGCGAATCATGGACAGTAGACAAACAAATGAAAAGATGATTAGAGGCCACAGAGATGGAATTTCTCAGAAGAATGTTGAAAGTTCCCTGTACAGCTAAAAAGACCAATGAGGAAGTTCTCAAAGAGGCCAAGACAAAAAGGCAGCTCCTAAAAAACATCAGAAAGAAACAATCAACATTTTTCAGGCACATCATGAGAAAAGGAAAGTTGGAATACTTAGTTACAACTGGCAAAATAAAAGGAAAGAGTGATCGTGGACAACAAAGAGAGAAAATACTGGATATCTTGGTGTCATGGCATGGAAAACAGTCAACAACAGAACTGATATGATGCATTGTAGATAGAAGATTGTGGAAGGACATGATCACCTATGCCAACCGGTATGGCACATGATGATGAATCTTAGACCAAAGTTTTTGCAGGCATGTGAAAAGTAATGTATCATGCTCTGGAGTTCTTCCTGACTTTGTGTGACAAGTGCAGCATCGTCAGAAAATAACAGGACTTTAATAGCGATAAGTCTGATTTTAGACCTTGCCTTTAGTATCGTAAGAGTTAATAGATAGTGGTTATATTCAACCAAACACACCAAAAAGAAAAATAGTGAAGAAAAGCACTAAAAACAGACATTTGTAACACAAAAAGTGATATGAGTGCACAACAGAATGCATTTATAGACCACATTTTATTCACAGTGTCTGCGAAATTTGAACATAGAAGCATTGTTAGAACTCTAGATCAAAATTCTTTGTAATTTAGCATTCAAAGTCTTAGAAACATTCTAAATTAGGGTTGTTTGAAGTATAAGGTTTCGCGTTAGACTGTAAAATTGTCACATTGACATCTAAAACAATAGTTCATCATCATCATCGAGTGCCATCTCCGCAACGAAGGTTGGCCACCATGTAACACCATTCTACTCTGTCTCTTGCCTTGATGGTGCAAGTTGTCATAGGCTGACTTGCCTATCTTTTGATGTTACTCGTCCATGTTAGTCTTGGTCTGCCTCTTTTACCTTGTATTTTCCCCTCCAAGATTACTTTTAGTAGACTGTTGTGTCTTTTACCATGGCCCAAAAATCACATTTGTCTTGTTTGAATTGTGTTTAGTAGTTCTCTTTTAATTTTTAGTTGTTTTATGACTTCACCGTTTGTTTTCTTTTCTTTCTATCCAATTCTACCTATTCTTCTATATATCCACATTCCAAAGCTTCAATTTTCTGTTCTGTTTTCTTGTCTAATGTCCATGTTTCTGCACCATATAGGAATGTTGAGAAGATATAACATTTTGGTATTCTTAGTTTTAGCCCTGGTGTTATTTGTTTTGAATTTGTTAAAACAATATTTAATATTTTTTTTTAATTATGTGGATCTTTACAAAGGTAGATTGATCAAATCTTGATTTTATTGTGTTTTCACAATGTTCTATTTCAGCTTAACTTTGTACTTAACCAGGAGAAAACAAAATGTTTATGTGTGGATACCAAACCTCCAAAAGGAGTGAATTGTCAGTCACATGAATCACTGAGAAAGTTAGCAGCCTATATGAGAGCACAAAAAGATACTTAATCTGTGAAACTGGCACATTTAATTTATTATTTAATACAGGACAAATAAAAATCCAGAAATAATTTAAATGCAAATTTGTTTTTATTTTTCCTTCTGCCTTTGTCAAGTGATATTTTTCTTTGTGGTTCTAAAGTTTAAAAAATAGTGATTATTCAAACAGATAAAAATTGTCATTTTTCAAATTAGGTGGGCAGTGAATTGATCCATGATAGAGTCCAACATATTTTTACCAAAGTAAAAATAAAAACTCTGACCAATTCACTTGATAACTGATGGAACATACAATCTTTACTATTCAGCGCCCACAAATAGCCACCAGCAATACACAGAAAATGGAATACATGCCATAAAGTAGAATTATAAAATAGCAGTTTGTTCGCTCTATGATTATCCCATCTAAAATTTTTTGATGCGAACATTTACACTGCGTAAAAAAAAAAAGCTTACAGATGGAAACAAACTGAGTACATACATTTTTTTTAAGTATTAATATTATAATAATAAATAGGAAGACTGACTGGACATGACATCTCAATATCATCTAATATCTTATAAATTTTATCTATCTATCTATCTATTAGGGAGCCGTGATAGCTCAGTGGTTAGTGAACTGGACTACAACGGACAAGGGGTAGGGTTCGATCCCAACTGACGGCTTCCGGGTTCACCCAGCCTTAAATTGGTACTGGATTTTTTCTGGGAAAGTAAAGCAGCACGGGAACAATACCGACCACATTACCCTAAAAATCATGTGCTGAAGGTCTGTAAAATATAGGGTCACTAACACCATATTTCCCTATACGCCACTTGGCGTAACGGGGGTACTTTACTTTTTTTTACTTTAGTTTCTATCTATTGACCTTTCGAGCCATAGCCGGCCCATAGGGCGTAGACCAAGATACTCCCTCTCTTATCTGAATTTTTGTTCTAGCAGTTTTCAATTCTTTTAAAGATATTTTATCAAATCTCGCCATTTGTCTCTGTTCTGTGCAAGCAGCTCTATCTCATTGAGGGAGCCGATTCCTACTGCTCTTGCATCTCTCATCAATGTTCTTCTCAGTGTCTCTTTGGGTCTTCCTCTTTTCCTCTTACCTGTTGTTTCCCACATGAGGGCTTGCTTTGCTATTTAGTTATTATCTCTTCTCATCACATGTCCAACATATGACCATCGTCTTTTCTTTATTACTGAAAATATTAGTGGTTGATTGGTGATTTCTCTAATTTCCTCGTTTGTTTTGAATTTGTTCCACGCTATACCAAGTATTTTCCTTAGACATTTATTTTCTAATGCGTTTAACTTTGTTTCTATATCTCTTGTTGTTTTCCAGCTTTCACACGCATATGTAAGGGTTGATAGTACATTTGATTTGAATAGTCTTGTGTTTGTGCTGATGAGTTAAGACTTCCACAACTTTTCAAGGCTTCTGAAAGACATTGCTGCTTTAGCTATTCTGATTCTAATTTCTTTGCTTGTATCTCCTTCTAGATCAATGTGACTTCCAAGATAAATTGGTTATTGGTTATTGAAGGCCTCGGTATCACAGCAAACGAATTAAAATCCATAATTGCTCAACCGCCCGTGCCAGTGGAATCATCCGAATTACTAACTCATCTAGATCCAAGATAAATAAAGTGATCGATCTCTTCCACTGGTTTGTTTTCCATGTATATTTTGTTGTCTATTGGAATTAAATTAATTATAAATTTTATAATTATGTTATATTTAAATCAGTGATTTTGAACAGTGAAATTCCAAACTTATTTTTCTACATCATCCAGTAAATTTGAGCGAGCAATTTGGCTTTGAAATATGGTAAGCATAATGCTTTCATATATGCAGATGGTTTCTTCAACTGTTTACTTGGACATGACATGATCAGTAGATCGCTTTCAAAATGTGCACATCTATGTTGAAATGAGTACTAAATTAAAAGTTCCCATTAAACAAATACATCATCCAATAAATTAATTATTACAATTAAAAAAAAAGAAAAGCACAAAAAAACTAAGTGTCTAAATGTGATTAAAAAAACTCAGTAGAGTCAATACATTCAAAATATTGAAGATATTGAATATGGTGGATAGGCGGCAATGAACCATTGAGGCACTGTCTGAAAAGGTTCCTTGTTGCAGTTTCCTCATATTCCAAGTCTGGTTTGCTGCCAAAGCTACTGAGATTAGTGCTCTTGGCACACAATTTTTAGCTGTGTATTTCATCAGATGCTGTTTCTATATTCAGATTGCTTACGATAAATGATGATATTGTATGATGAAGGACAGTTCAGTTGCATTCACTGTCAGTGCTAATATGCCTTATGTCTTTTGACATGTGCTGTGTATGCTATGATGGAGACTGCAGCTGCCTTTCTTTGTTTAGTTATTCAATGAGATGTTAATTTGGATGATTCCACTGGCACGGACATTTGAGCAATTATGGATTTTAATTCGTTTGCAGTGATACCGGAGCCTTCGAATAGCTATATAACTATTAAAAATATTGCAGATGTTTAACCGATTTATAAATATAATGCATACATTAATTACGTTACAGGGAAAACTTTATGTTAAAAGTAGTTTCAATTGAGCAAGATCTGTATTAATAAGAACAATTTTTATAAAATTAAAGTATATATTATAATTATTTTCATTGCAAAAGTAACTGAATAACAAATAAGCAAAATATCAGGAACTTAATAGTTCACATATTCAATATTAGATATTATAAATAAAAATTACAAGATCTCACTCAAGTTTATGGTAAACGTAATGTTTAGCTTATTAAATTACCACTTAATGAGAAAGTGAGATTAGTAGTTGTTAATAGGCAGCAGTTAATTTAAAAATATATTAGAATGCTAAAATATTGTATCATTACAGATGAAAAAAAACATCCACAATAAAAGGTGAATAGAAATACTTATGCACAAGTAACAATCCTATTGTAAATTGAGATATTTCATTACAGTTGAACAATGAAATGCAGCTTGGTGGACACTCTTTCACTTAGAGCACACTATTAGCAGTGATGACACTGAAAGTAAATGAGGAAGGAAAGCAGATGTATAAAAACAGTATAATGCATGTGGCCTACAAAATGGCAACTTGGTAAATGGAATTTACTTTTCATTATTTTGAGCAAAGAAAATGTGTGATTAATAAGCCTATTTATTGCTACTGAACCTATGCATCTTTTGGGAGTTGAAAGCATCATCATCATCAAGTACCATGTCTGCTGGCATAGGTAATCATGTCTCTCCACAACTTTTGAGTACATCTTAAGTTGTATATGACATTGTTCGTACATTTACCTCAAACTTAACCACACTTTTCATCACTAATTTCTGGACTGATCTTGTTTCGCACTCTTCCCATGAGTCGAAAGCAATAAATGCATACTATAGAGTCTCTCTAAAATCTTAGAATGAGATCAGTAACTACTTACTTGCGACATTCACCATAGACCAAGAAAAAAAGGAAGACCAATAAAAGGAGAAAAACAGTTGCATTTAGAGAACAGTTGAAATCAGCTATAATAAAAATGTGATTAAAACAACATTTTAAATAATAAGATGGTCATGTCAGAAAAGATAGACCAAATTTTCTCGTCTTAATTATTCTTTTCTCACATGATAAACTTGTATATAAATATTAAAATTTCAGTTATATCTGATCATAGGTCAATGGTGGTATGAGTGTGAGTTTGGTTGTTTCCATATTTTCTGACAGTGCAGCATAGCAGAATCCTGGGTAATGTGTGCCTGTAGCATCATCATGGTAGGAGTGAACTCCTATATTTGCTGCTCCATGGTTTCCCTTTAGATGGGAGAGAGAATAAATATTAATGATGGCATTTCATTAACAAAATAAGACTAAAATTATTACTATAGGATATTATGTTAAATAATCCTTATTAATTGTCATGTTACACATGGTATAAGTGGAACATCATTAATGTTTAAAGACAGATCAATTACATTCTAACAAGAGTGAAAGGAGATACAGCATTCTAGATGTAAAAGGAATACCAAACAGCCTCTGTGACACTGGTTATAAGACTGAGATGCTAATATTCAGAAAAGACACATTCAAGAATAAAAGGAAAATGTAGACTCAAAATAATTTTTCAATCAATCCTTATCAAACTGGCAAATGAAAGAATAAATTAAAAAAACAACTGCAACAGACATTAGAAACAGTATTAAAACAATTACCACCAGAAGTTGGCAATATGGAGGAGGAATGGAAAAAATACAAATCAACGTTAATCAAAAGAGCAGATGTATTATGTGGGAAAAGGAAGCGTAAAAAGAGCCATAATGAGAACAAACATACACCATGGTGAAGTAAAAAGACAAAAGAAGCAGTTAAAAAGAAAAAAAAACACTTATTAAAAGTATGGATACAAACACAAGATGAAGAAGCTTGCATAAGTTACATGATTCAACTCAGAGAAACCAACAGCACCAATCTAGATGCTACTTTGCTAAATATTATAGTTTCCCAAAAAAAATTAAACTCCATAACTTTATGAACAGCACATATAATTGGGCCAATTAATTTTATGAATGATTATAAATAAGAAATGGCAAAGTAAAATCAAGAAATTAATTATCCTAATCTAGTCAAATCATGTGTATAACCTTATCTAAATAAATTTAACATGCTATTTCTAGAAGAATGCTCTCATACTCAACTTTAAAATTAATATTTCAAAAGCATAACCAATAGGACCAATTATATAAATATGTTTATTTTGTACCTACTTGTCATATTTGTTTTCAGCTAAAATTATTTGATTATCTTTTATCATATATAACAATCTTCCTAAAATTTAACTTATATAAACACAACAGGCTTTAATTGCTGAGATTTGAATCATCATCATCATGATCATCAAGTACCATGTCTACTGGCGTAGGTGATCATGTCTCTCCACAATTTTCGATCTCGCCAGCTATTTATCATTTCTGTTGTTGACCTTCTGCCAAGCCATTCTCTTAAGCTGTCTGTTATATTTTCTCTTTGCTTCCCTCTATCTCTTTGTCCTTCAATTTTCCAGTTGTTACAATATATTCCAGTTGTTCTCTTCTCATTACATGGCCAAAAAATGATGATTGTCTCTTCCTAATATTGGAAATTAGCTCTCTTTTTGCTTTGACCTCTCACATAACATTTTCATTACTCTTCTTAGCTGTCCATGGTACTCTCAACATTCTTCTGTAAAACCACATTTCTACAGATTCCAGTGATTTTCTTGTCTGTTGTCCTATTGTCCATGATTCGCATTCATATGTCAAGACTGGCTCTATATAACATTGAAGAACTCTTTTTCTTGTTTCTGTTGATAAAAATGAATTGCACAGTATCTTCCTCATTTTTTGGAAAGCTGATTTTGCCTGGGCCATTCTGCATCTCATCTCTTTTGTGCATCTACCATCTGTGGTTAAGATTGTTCTCAGATATTTATTTTATTATCCTGTTTTAATATTGTTGCCTTTGACTTTATTGCACATTGCGGTGATGTCTTTTTCTTTGTTGTTACCATTACTTCTGTCTTTTTGCTATTAAGGCTGAGTCTTTAATTTTTGCTTTCCTTCACTATAGTGTCTAATATTTCTTGTAACTAATTTTTACTCTTAGCGATTAAGACTGCATCATCAGCATACCTTAGACTATTTATATTATGACCTCCAATTGTTATTTCAGGTATGCCCCTTATGGATCTTAAAATAATCTCACTATACATATTAAATAAATCTGGTGACAGCATACAACCTTGCCTAGCACCCTGTTTTATATGTTGAGACATTTCCAGTTGATTGCCAGCTCTTATAGCAGCTGTTTGTTACCAGTAAATGTTCTTTATTATTCTTAGATCTTTGCTGTCTACATTTATGATGTCTAAAATTTTTATTATTTCTTGGTGCTTTACTTTGTCAAATGCTTTGGTATAATCTATGAAACATAGGTATAGATCTGTTTTCAGCTCTATGGCTCAATCTACTAAAGATCATATGATGTATAAAGTATTGTTTGTACCTTTACCCCCAACAAAAAAACACTGTTCATCACTAATTTCTGGACTGATTCTTTTCATATGATGATTCTTCTTAATATCTTAGTCATGTGATACATAAGTTTTATTGTACGGTGATCATCATATATATATATATATATAAAAGTAAAGTATTCCCGTCACGCCAAGTGGCGTAAAGGGAATATGTTGTTAGTGACCATAAATTTTACAGACCTTCGGCACATGATTTTTGGGGTAATGTGGTCGGTATTACACCCGTGCTGCTTTACTTTCCCAGAAAAAAATCCGGTACCCATTAAAGGATGGGAACCGGAAGCCGTCAGTTCACCCTACCTCTTGTCCTTTGTAGTCCAGTTCACTAACCACTGAGCTATCGGGGCTCCCATATATATATATATATATATATATATATATATATATATATATATATATATATGTGTGTCCGGTTAGCGCAATCGATAGGCGGTTGGCTTACCACGGCAACAGCCGGGGTTCGTACCCTGGCGAGGACACCTGGGTTTTACTAATTCCCTAAAAATTAGTGGGAGCCGCGATAGCTCAGTGGTTAGTGAACTGGACTACTACGGACAAGGGGTAGGGTTCGATCCCAACCGACGGCTCCGGGTTCACCCAGCCTTAAATGGGTACCGGATTTTTTCTGGGAAAATAAATCAGCACGGGCGTAATACCGACCACATTACCCCAAAAATCATGTGCTGAAGGTCTGTAAAATATAGGGTCACTAACACCATATTTCCCTATACGCCACTTGGCGTGACGGGGGGGTACTTTACTTTTTATATATATATATATATATATATATATATTATATATATATTTAATATACTATTATATTATTATATGTAAATGTTTCTGTTGACTTGTACATAATCTTCAGAAGTTACCGCACATATTAATGGACATATAATGTTAAATGGGAGTGAAATATACAATTTTATTGTAAATGGCTTTGGTATTTTGAATTTAGAGACCAGGTGATCCTAGCTACTGTTTTCATTTTTCCCAATTCAGTGAGCCAGTACTTTTTCTGTTTTTCAAGTGCATATCTTCAGGCTAGGATTAAACCCATGTTCAATTTATTGTAATGCCAACATGCTAACCATTATGCTACTATAGCTCCCAGGCACACTTATATCACTGACGTACAAACAATCAAATAAACTAATAAGTATGTTACAGTTGATGATAAAGATGATGTTTGCAACCTTATTGTCTAATGCAATGATAACCATCTGAAATGACTCTTTCTGTCCATGACGTTTAACTATGTCCTTTGCTGTTTGTTGGCAAGCATTTTGTGGGCTGTAACCCTGAAAATAATGTAAGGTTTTTAATACAAAAAAAAATAATAATTGAAGGTTAAAGTTTGAAATAGGGAATGAAAAATTAATATTATTCACAAAGAAACAGATGTCAGAACTAACAAAAGCCTAAATCACAGAAGTTGTAATTGTGCAGTCTACCAAATTCAATGATGGCTGGTTTATTATTATAATGAAGCAAAAGATATAGAAGTAACTGCCATGCTTATGTCACACTAATCCCCTCTTGATCCTACTATTAATGTGTTCCAAAGCAAGGCTGGATGAGTTATTCTTTCCACCAACTGTTTTAGAGCTCTGTCTCAATTTTCTTGCGGCTTACTCTCAAAGCCTTTGACCCTGCCAGGAAATTCAGAAGGCAGTGAGATAGGTGAGATTGTTATGCAGAAAAGTAGGGGATTCCCACAGAAGTCATGCTCATTAATGGGGAAGAATAAAAATATAAAGCTCCTTGAAAGAAAAATTTCACTGTCCTAAAAAACGCAACAGGCATCTAACAAAACAGCACACAGAGTTAAGAGATGTTGCATTTAGTAAATAAGTCATTATATAACATGTAAACTTTTATTGCTAATATCCTCTATTTGTAATAATTTTAATTCTCTTTTCCTCAATCAGTCATGTAGTGTATTATTTATATATGGCCATTTTTGTCTTGTCAGACGGTCTAGTAGATGCTATTGTGTATTTTTTTTAGGTTTTGTTTTTGTCAAACACACACGGTCACAGAATGAACAAGTCAGGCCCACAGGGTTTTCCATCCTTTTTCACGAGTCTTTTCTCTTCTAAGTTTTGCCTCAGCACAGTCTCAAATGATGTTATACCATTCCTTATACATGCTCTCCATGATGTGCGATCACTTGTCAGATGTTCCCAGTCATATTCACATATGGTGAAGCCATTCATAGATGATTTACTGATATCTCTATATCGTAGTTTAGGTCTGCCGATTTGTCTTTTTCCATGTGTTAGTTCATCATATAGTATTTGCCTGGGTATGTGCTTTTCTTCCATTCGCTGGATGTGCCCCAGCCATCTTAGTCTTCAACATCTGAGCATCGACATGATTGTTGGGGTCTTATCACATTGCAGGACAGTTAGGTTGGTTATTTTATCCTGCCATTTGATGTGCATATTAAATCTGTGTGTATTATTTACACTCCTGTAAATGTCCCCTGTCTCCATTGTGGAAGGGGCTGATGAAATCAGAGCCTCTAGAGGTTTATAATTTAGACAATTGATGAAAGCAATTTTTAACAAATTTATCATATGTAGTTAATTAAAAACCTGTCTAACTATAATACTAACCTGTTTTAATAAATCTACCACTTTATAGCTTGGACAATACTTGAGGATTTCATCCCCATTACCAGAGCTACATGCAGCCCCAGCTTCAGAGTCTGAAAATTTAACAAAATGTCTTTTTCAAAATCTGTCATGACATCACCACCACAAAATAGTTATTTTTAAAACAGTAATGAATATTACTGCCATTAACGAATGTAGCAGGTCTTCTGCTAAAGTAATTATGACTGCCTGCCTGCCTGTCTGTCTATCTATCTATTGACCTTTCAAGCCGTGGATCTACTCTTTCTCTTTTAGTGATGTACAGCTGCCTTTTAATTATTTTGGATGTGATTGATAATTTAACATAATTTTCTTATATAAAGCAAGCATGCACACAGGATCTACAGCATGTTGTTCACTTGGAATCATACTTTGTTGTTGCAAGTGAATTTCTTTGTTTTAGTCACTACTTAAGGTTAACATCTATATAAAGAAGTAAATGTCTTATTACTGTTGTTCATTGCTATTAGCATTAACATCAAGGCACTTGTGGCAAATCAACATGTGCTCATTTGCTTTCAGTAGATGAAGTGACATCACTTTGATGCTAACTCGTTCTATAACACAATCCTAATTTATCAACAATGAGTATGGCTTTAGAATGTAACCTGCATAAAGACCACATCCAGGTAAGGCACTGTCACCAACTCTTCCTGGCTCTTTTCCTGACATCCCACTTGTAGACACTCCTGTATTGAAATATACCAGACAGACTAAAACATATAAATGAATTACGCTACTAACAAATTAACAAATGAAAGTTTATTATAAAAACATTCTGGTGTTGACAGCAATGACAGATTAGACAGATTGGCTGGTTCAGCAATATTATCTGCTGGACAGCCAATAGATTTGGCAGATACCATTAACAATCTACGAGTGACGAGTCAAACAAAGGACTTTGACTGAGGCACAAATACATGGCTATCTAGACTGTGTGAACTTGAAGTGAAGACTGGTGCTGTGAGAACAGAGTGATATTCTGGACAAATGGGAGGATTTTTCAACCAACACTGAACTGGCACAATCAGTCACTGTGTGCTGATGAACATTTTGAGAAGAAAATTGTAGCACTTATGGATATGTCTGGAATGCTGTGATGATAATTTAATGTAGCATAGCTTATTATAATAATTATTTAGCTTAGAAGAACTTATATCTTCACAACTCTTTTGTAATGTATATTGTCTGTTGTAGACATTTTTCCTTTCTAATATGTTTTATGCCCAATCATTTTCTGTCTGCACCTTACCTCATACACTTACTTCCATCTCCAAGATGGCGGATCTAGTCCACATCCTCTCGATCGCTGCAGAAAGTGCATCCTGGGTCTGATTAATTTCGGTTCTCCATTGCACTTTTCTGCATTAAAGTCAAAATGATGATATACTTAATACATCTGTGCCGCTAAAGCGAGGTCGTGGGCAGACAACAGTCCGTTTTTGACAAATCAAGTGTTGTGAATGAGACCATCCACCATCTAGACTTGATCTGCACTTTATGTCACATTGGTGCTGTTCATGACCGTTGTTGGAATTCCTTGACGCAAGTTATTTCCATGTTACTCATTAATGTAAACTACTTCGTCAGCCGCAGTTTTGTCTCTTTGGGGAATTTGCTTTGTGTTTTGTTCGTCGTAGGCTGCTTACACTAGAGTAATCAGAAATCTAAAGTGAGCGAGATTGTGTGTTCGACATTGTTGTGTGCTACATCATCGTAATGGTTCCCTAGACCGACCATGCGCTAATCTTGCGGTTTGCTGTGTGACGGGGATAATTTAACGACTAATTGTGTGTCTATATGTTCGGAATTGGAGTCAACAACGATGGCCTAACATCATCAAGTGCTACGACGATCATCATTTTCAAGAGGACATGAATTACAGGTATATGGGGATAGGCAGCGGGAACAATTGAAGGCTATGCATGAAAAGTTTTCCTTGTTGCAGTTTCCTCATATTCCAAGCCGCATGTCTGTGTTAGTCACCTCTAGTGACTCGGGCAGATGGTGCTCGTAAACCTGGGAGGGCCGACCATCTAAGGGCAGAATTCCCCTACAGAAAAGATCATCTGCTGCCTTGCAGGAAGATTGGGGACAATCAAAGGCTAAGGAAAGCAAACCTGAACAAAATGCTGGCTGAAATCAGATGCACTGGGCCACTGGCACAGAACACAGTGCAACGTTTTAACAGGTATTAAAGCAGAGTGGATCTAACAGGCTTAAACAGACAGCTGTCTTCGTGTGAGAGTCTGGAGTCCTACTCCGATTGAGTACTAATTGCAGAGAGAGAGATACACTTACAACACTGCCATAATTTCAACAACCAGTAATTTAATTCATATCTGTAATCAAATAACTGGTGGTCGATGAGGATATTATCTTGCAGTTAATCATCAAAGGACAATCTATGTCATGCAATTTACTTTTGTTTTAGTGTTCAAAAGACTGGTGCTTCAACAAAGCATGGTTAGTTTTGACACCTTTACCCTTATTGAGCTATTTGCAGGTCATCATCACTGCACTCTGAACATGTCTATAGGTGCTTCAGCAATGCCCGCAGTGTCCAGCAACTGATGATTCCAGTTCTATGTTGGTTGATAAGTCTTCTTATATGGCCACTAAGTTTCTCATTTCTGGCTGTGCCCATCTTAACTCCCATTTCCATCATCCGAAGAAATGACGTGGATCTGTGTTTGTCGAAGTCCTGTGCTCTTCCCACATCTCGGAGGGCATTCATGATGTCCGCCTGATCCATTGGTTGCCCGTCCTCAATGACAGCACAGCTAGCCAACCTGTCCATTCTTTCATTTCACTGTACTCCCACATGTCCAGGGACATAGACAAAGGTGACCTTACGTATTTTGGATTTCTGCAACGACTCTACCCAGTGCATACATACAGAGCCCGCCTCCACCTTTTTTTATCATGCTCATTGAATCACTCAGTATACATGCGTGGGTGTAGTCTTGTGACTCTAACCGTTTGAATGCCTTGGTCACTGCCATCACCTCAATTGTCATGCTACTCGTGGTCATGACGTATGCACCACTGTTTTCGTAGACTATTCTGCCTGCCGAGTGTGCTGTAAATGCCCATGCACTTCTTTGGTGTCGTCTTACAGATCTGTCTGTATCGATGACTGCATCTTTCTCATTGGTGTTATCGCAGATGAGACCGTTGACCTCAGCATTAACCACGACCGGGTTCTGTTTCCTACTTTTCCTGTCGAGTGTGACAATACACGAGAAAGTCCCTTTGAACAACGTAGGCACCGGCATCCACTCCTCACCAACGCTGATATTGGTAAGCCCACCAATGATTTGCCTCTTTTTAGCCTGGCACCTTTCCCTCTGTTGAGCACGTGATGCAATGGATGCTCTTTATCTGTACTAATCTTCAGGTATGCTCGTGGTCTCCAGATCTTGACTGTCATCCATGGTTGGAAAGTCAAGAAGATACCTCATTGCTACACAGGGAGTGTCCCTTGTACATCCCAAGATAATGCGCATGGCTTCATTTTGTATTTTCTCCAGCCTATCAATTTGAGTCGTACTGACAGTAAGAATTACCAGGGCATACTCGATTGGTGCGAGGACTAATCCCTGGAACAGAAGAGTAAGTAGCATCTGCTCGATGTTGGCAGCTGCCATGACCTTCAAGGCGGCTAATCCTTTGCTGGATTTTGTTATCACATGGTCAACGTGGTCCCGAAAACACAGGCTGCGATCAAACTTAACTCCGGGGTATGTCATCAACTTGTCCCTGGTCACCTCATCAGCTCCTATTCGTACTACCGAAGTGGTCGTATTAACGATATGATTGTTAAGGGAGAACCATGAAACTGATGCTTTATTAGGATTAACAAAGGCACCTGAAACCCCACACCAGGAAGAAATGCGATCGACCTTTACGCTTAACCAATGGATCGGATGGACATCATCAATGCCCTCAGAGATGTGGTAAGGGTACAGAACTTCGACAACCATGAGTCCACATTACTCCTTCAGATGAAAGTTAAGATGGGCACAGTCAGAAATGAGAAACGTATTGAGCATAGAAGAAAACTTATCAACCAATACAGAACTGGAATCATTAGTCACTGGACACAGCAGGACTTGCTGAGGAGGGGATCTATGGACATGTTCAGAGTGCAATGATGGTGACCCGCAAATAACTCAATACTGCCCCTTGCCATATGCTCCACAGGTCTGTTACCTGGATCCCCAGATACAGCCGCCATTTTCATGAAGAATTAATCACCTATATTAGGAAGGCTGCTGCAACATCTGGCAAGCTTATGCAAAGAGCTTGGACCAACATAAGATTAACACTCAAAACAAGATTCTCATTTATCAGACATACATGCTTAGCACTCTTCTATACAGGTCTGAGATTTAGATTACTTATTCAAGTCATGAGAAGAAATTGAAGAGTTTTCATCTCTATCATCTTTATAAAATTTGAACATTAAACAGTGGGACAAAATAAGTGACTTGTTTGTCTTGCAATATGCTAAGCTTCCATCCATGCAGACAATGCAAAATTGAGGATTTTGGTTGTTGTCCATAAAGACCCAATAAGGTGTGTAAGTCATTATCTGTTCTGCCTGTCTTTAACTGAGAAGAAGAAGAAACAACTAAAACGGCAGATGACAAAGAGTATTTCTCATGTATTTGCTTGGTTTAGCTGGAAGCATTGGTGATAAGGTATGTCCAAGAATATGACTCAGTTGTATGTTTCAACTTTATATTAATTTCTGTTTTTCTACTGCTTGGTGTTCATTTCTGTGTGGTTAAAGTGGGACATTGAAAGTGTTAATTTCTTGAAATTAATGGAAACAATTGCATCAAAATATCTAGATTCAGCATACAATTGGACCATCTGCAAAAAACATCTTAATAACCTTGTGTGCTCTGATACTGGAACACTCAACAGCACTGTTTAACTACATAACTTATTTCACATTCTGATTACCTGCACAAATATTTCCTTTCTTATCCAGAGCAAGAATACCTAATGTATCATGTCCAAGAGCTGGTTTACTTATATTTTCACTTGCTTTGATCACTTGAGGCTTCTGTATAAGGTGATCACAAAACATGTATTTTTTATTATTATTAGAGATGATGCTATCAAAATGATATACATGTTCATTAGCCAAAACAAAATTAAACATCTATTTTAATAATTATAGAAAAGAATGACAGGCAAGCAGACAGGTATTTTTGTCTGGTACTCTGTTTTGAAGAATGGTTATGGTTATGGAAGGCCCCGGTATCACTGCAAACGAATTAAAATCCATAATTGCTCAACCACCCATGCCAGCGGAATCATCTGAATTACTATTTCATTTCCCAAACAGAGAAAGGTAGCTGTAGTCCCCATCATAGCAGTCTCAGCACACGTCAAAAGACATAAGGCAAAACTGCACAGAAAGTGAACACAGCCATCTGTTCTCCATCATATGATATCATCATTCATCGTAAACAATCGGAATATTGAAACACGATCAAAACAGATGAAACGCACAGCTCACAGTGTGCACAGAACACTTAACTCAGTAGCTCCTGCAACAAGCCGGACTTGGAATATGAGTAAACTGCAACAAGGAACACTTTTCAGACAAAGCCTTTAATGGTTCCTGCTGCCTATCCACCATATAGACCAGAAGTTCACGTCCTTCTGAAAATGATGATCGTCATATTTTTTTAATATGTATAGCGCTTGATGATGTTAGGACATCATTTTGACTCCTAATCCGAAACATATGAAACACAGTTAGTCATCAGATTATCCCCATTGCACATCAAACAACAGACTGTAAGATTTCCCTGCAATGTGAATTTGTTAAATTATCTTCGTTCCACTATTTTGGAACCAGAAGTTTTGAAAAAATGGTCTTAGCAAAGCTTAATCTTTTTCATTTTCATTCCTTTATCATTAACAGTAGGTCTTTAACCTACTTTAAACTACTATTTGGATTACTGAATTCTGCTGTGTACGTCCTCATTATTAATGACATAAAAACAGTGCTTTTTTTCTGAAGATACGCAGTACCTGCACCTTTTTTTAATTCTTTTTTTTTTAATATTATAATTCCATCACTTTCCGAAGGCAAAAAGAAAAAGCATCAAGGCAGCGAAGCAGATTAAGGCCCTTTTTTATGAGGGCCTTTGCAGGAAAATTTATGTCTTGCAAATTTATTCTTGATTTAGGCCTTATGTATGATGCTCTCCATGAACTTAGCAAACAAAGTCTAAATTTGCAAGAAAGAAATGTTAACTTGTACAAAGCAGACAGAAAGATAAGAATACAGTTCAACTTTTTGAGGAAAGAATTGAAAAATCCTGGTCCATACTACAGTATGTCTCTTCAAAGTCAAATAACTTAAAACATTCATAGAAAAAAATCTCTGGTACCAATTATCAGAGATTAGTTAAATGGAATTTTAAATAAATAATTTTTTAAAAAAAATAAATCAATAATTAAAAATTAATAATAATAATAAATAATAATAAATTAATAAAAAATAATAATACATTAATAAAAAATTATTATTATAATTATAATAAACAATAATAAATTAATAATTATAAATTAATAAATTTAAATTTAAAATAAAATAAGTAATGAAATAAGAAGAGTCATTGCTTCTTCTTTTCCTTGATCACAGACTAGTGATGATAAACAGCACACAATGGTCAGTATGTCTTGAGATAACTTGAAGGGCAACAACAAAGTTCCACTCCTTCATGTGAATGGAAGGCAACCATGGCAAGGTGCATCAGGTCTCGCCCAAAATATATATCACTGTATTTATTCACTGCTCATTGCAGGTTGTCCATGTTCTGCCTCCCAACCTATCAACAAAGTCTCCACTGCATGTTAGTTCTTTTAATTGCTTTTTATTCTTACTTTCTTTTTCTTTATCTCTTATGAGCACATGGCCTATCCTGCTCTGACATCATTCTGTTATCTTTATGTGATCTTCTCTTGGCTGTATCTTTTAATCTATTGCTGCGTTTGTTGGTAAAAAAAAATGTGAGATATTTTCTCAAGGAAAATATAGTATCTGTAGACAGTTTTTACATTTTTTTGTACCAATTATTCTCCAGCATCTAGATATACATCCCGTGTGTTACCGGGGCCTCATTATGAGAGAGGTAAAGAATAGTGACACTGTGACCTTCCAGGCATGTCGTAAGAGGCGACTAAGGAGGTTAATCGATGGCTTGACAAGCTGTCATTGTAAAAAGTATTGTTATGGAAACAGAGCCATTGAGCAGTGATCTCTGCAATATGTGCCAGTTTGGCACACAAGGTTTCTGCTTTTGAGATTGTGGTTCTGCCCTATGTGTGCCATCTTCGGCTTGAAAGGACAATAGATAGATAGAGAGATAGATCTAGATATATTTATAGAAAAGTATTGACACTACACAGTTTTAGTTTGGTGTTTTACTGTAATTGCCATAAGTGGATCTCAAAGTAATGTTCAGCTCAGTAAATGTCATTCTGGCTTTGTTTATTCTTTTGTTGATATATTTGCTGACTTTTTCAATTCATCATGGCTGCATTTTAAGCATTCTTAAATATTTATATATAGTTTTTATTAACAGAATCTTCCTTATTTTGCAATCTTCAATAATGTGGCTTCCCTTGAGCACTTTCATCATCATAAGTTAATAAATCTAAAGACTGATATAAACGTTTCATCCTAATTATTTATTATTTTTAGGCAAGTCAACTCAAATCTGAACACTAATGTTGCAACATGTTTATTTGATATCTTGATTCCTTCTTGAATTTTATATTTTAAAAGAATCTTTAATCTAAAATTTGATGTCTTTATATGTCAAACCTGATTAATCAATATTTATTTGTCTAAATAAACACTGGAATATCAGTTTAAATATAAACATCACCTATCATATACCTCACGATGCACTGTAGATAGAAGATTGTGGAGGGACATGATCACCTATGATGATGATCATATACCTCACAACTGTTTTCTGTTTACAGCATATTTAGCACTGATACTGTAAGGGAAAAGGGTGATAATGCGAAGTACTATCACTATATGATTACGACCCTCTCTCTACTAATAGCACTGATACTGTAAGGGAAAAGAGTGATGATGTGAAGTACCATCACTATATGATTACGGCCTTCTCTCTACTAATAGCACTGATACTGTAAGGGAAAAGGGTGATGATGCGAAGTACTATCACTATATGATTACGGCCTTCTCTCTACTAATAGCACTGATACTGTAAGGGAAAAGAGTGATGATATGAAGTACCATCACGATATGATTACGGCCTTCTCTCTACTAATAGCACTGATACTGTAAGGGAAAAGAGTGATGATGTGAAGTACTAGCACTATATGATTATGGCCTTCTCTCTACTGATAGCACTGATACTGTAAGGGAAAAGAGTGATGATGTGAAGTACTAGCACTATATTATTACGGCCTTCTCTCTACTAATAGCACTGATACTGTAAGGGAAAAGAGTGATGATGTGAAGTACCATCACTATATGATTACGGCCTTCTCTCTACTATGAACACATCAAACAATGCGTCTTGCACAAGTTAGTCATCTATCAATGACAGTCTGTTCAAACTCACTGAACTCGTGTGTGGTCCACGAATAGTATTATTTTAGTGTACGCTTACTGGAACATGACTACAATTCTGGCCTTTCATGATGATATATTGGTGAGCGAGGTACATGATGGAGGAACAACATCGTGGATGACATACTATGGCTTGAGTCTTTCTCTCTACCTCTTTAACTCCTGGCAACACTGCTATCTCTTTAAATTATAAAATAAGAGAGGTCTCAATAAATATATTTGAAAACATCATTGGTGTAGACAATTACAATATTACACATAGTTCACAATGCTTTATAGTGAACTTTCAAGATTCAATTTTTCTACCTGATCTTTCTCAGTTTATACTCACAATATTTTTTCTCTCTCAAGAGAGACCACTCCAAAAATATCTTTATCTATAATCTCCCCTTCTTTTTATATAAGATAACTCTACTTATATTTTTACTCGTTAAAAAAACCAGTATAGAAGTGGTTTGTTAAGAAAACTTTTCACCGGTCTTCTCCCAAGATTTTGCTGAAGCTCAAAACCTTGTGATCTGGCAAATGTTGCTGCTCCTTCCCCAGTGAGCATACTGTGTTGACTTCTTTCCATCACTCTTCTTGCTACTGAAATGGCTTGAGGAAACCTAGAATTAACAATTTATATAGAAGTGTGAAAAACAGACCATAACTGTAATTTTAAATAATACATTTGTACAAAAATGGTTGAAAGTACATATTTTCACATTGCAACATTTGTACATGATGAATCGATGAATATGTCTTGCTAAGTAAAAACCTAGGCTGATGCAAGAGTTCATACAACACAGTGCTGTGATTCTCCTGAGTTATCAGAAAGAAATCAGATTCAAAATGGACATTTTGGAATGCAATTTAAATGGCTGTGTGTACAAAAATAATAATAATAATAATATAACAGACTAACTCATGAAAAGCATCCAATTGAGTTATTTGCGAGTCATCATCATTGAACTCCGAACATGTCCATAGGTGCTCTGATCCCTTCTTCAACAAGTCTTGCAGTGTCCAGCAACTAACGACTCCAGTTCTAGCATCCAACATCCAATGTACTTTATCAGCTCAACCACTGCTTTGACACACACTGCAATCATTTGCTGTGATATAACTTATGAATGAAAAATAACTTAATGATAACACTTCATGATATGTGTATTTAATTTACTATGGCTTCAGTGTAAAATCCCCATCAGATTGACTGAAACCGTGACTTACATTAACATTTTTCTAGTGCCATCAAATGTCACACAGACTTCATAGTGTACCTTGCCATAACATAAGCCTCCCCTATTCTGGACAAACTTCTTAATCTCAGCAAGGAAACTGAAATCTGTCACCCTTACTTCTATTGTCAGTTGCCTTCTTAATAATATCTATTGAGATCAGCTCCATTATCTGTCTTCAGTTATCTCATATTTGAAGACCTGCTTTGTTATTATTTGGTATTTCTTCTCATCACATGGCCGAGATACAAAAACCTCTTCTTTCACCTTTTCTTACTGATTTTAGAGGAGGCTGCTAGTTGCATAGTAATTTCTCTTATTTCTGCACAAATCTTGAATTCATTCCACTGTACACAAGGTATTTTCCTTTGGACTTCCGGTCAATATGGTGGATAGATGGCAGGAACCATTGTAGCTCAGTCTGAAAAGTGTTCCTTGTTGCAGTTTCCTCATATTCCAATGAATAGTTTTGCTATACAGTGTTTGCTATGGTGGAGACTGCAACTGCCTTTCTTTGTTTCAGTATTCAATTAAATGTTACTTTGGATAATTCCACTAGCACAGGCAGTTGAGTAATTATGGATTTTCATTCATTTGCAGTGATACCGGGGCCTTCGAATAACTATAACTATTTTCCGTTGGCATTTGTTTTTAATTGCATCAAGTTTATTTACTATCATTTTTATTCATTTGCAGCTTCATGTGCAAGAAAGGGAGAATAATGTATTTGAGCTGACGAGTCCAACTTTTGTCTTTATGCTTAGGATTTTTTAATTTCCATATTATCTTAAGCTTTATGAAAGCAAATGCTGCCTTTGCTTAACTGCTTCTGGCTTCCTTTTCTTGTTTCTCCTTCTAGATACATTTTAAACTCTTTCCATACATTACACGGCATAGTATGTTCATTTTGGTCTTTATCGATGCAACTGTCAACTGTCATTGTCAACTAGTAAACATTCTCAACTGAATCCATATAAACCACATTCCTACTTCTACATTTTGCTACATCATACAGTTTCTTGTAAACATTCTTTACTGGAGAATTCCTAACTACTCGACACGTGGTATTTAAAAAAAAAAGTGTAAAAGCATGTGATTGTTCATTATGATTAGCACTGTTTATCACTGATAAAATTCAGCTGATCAAAATGGCATTGATTAATATTGATTTTAACACTGGCATTCAATTGATGAGGGCTGAATAAGCAAATAAATTAAATTTTGATAAAGTTTTGAATAATGATAATATCTAAGCAAAAATAGCAGCTATTATTTCAGCAATTTCAATTTGAAGTTAGAAAGAAAATAAAGTCTCATGTTTGATAACTGAAAATAATCAATCACAAAGATGGCAGTGAAGAGGAAATCAATACATCATGATTGTTGATGACAAAAGATAAGTTATTTTTATGCTACATCAACTAAACTTTCAAGGCTGCTTGAAGACATGTTGCTAATTGTTTTTCACACATAATAATTCATACTGAGATACTCTGACCCAATATTTATGATGGTAATTTGGCAATTAAAGACTCAATTTTCTGTTTTCATTTTTTTTCTTAGGTCATTTACTTCAAATTGTTTATACTACATGATTTGTAAACAGAACCGAAAATTGAAGCCTTTGAAATGTGGATTTATAGAAGAATAGGTAGAATTGGATGGAAAGAAAAGAAAACAAACGATGAAGTTTTAAAACAACTAAAAATAAAAAGAGAACTACTTAAGACAAGACAAATGAAATTTTTGGGGCACATTATAAAAGGCACAACAGCCTACTAAAAGTAATGGGTTAAGGCAAAGAAATGCAAGTGAATGCATAAAAATGCGAAGCTGCAGTAAAGCTGAATGCGAGGAAAAATTGAAAAAAAAGAAAAAATGGTATGTTAGAAGCATTACGTGATTAGTAAACGACACAGATTCGAACGACGTTTCGGCTCAATAGGCCTTCAGCAGGAACAAACAAACAACATACACACACAAATATGTGAATAAATAAAACTAATCCTACATAGCTAACTAGTAATGAAACATCAAAAACAAAATAATCGAAATATGTTGACTTCCCTGTGTGTCGTGGACTGTGGTCAGGCTGGGAAAGGAATTTCTCACGGGTGTAGCTGTAATTTATACCCTCTGGTCAGAGGTGAAGGGTTCTAAAAATACACGAGTGGGGGAACGCTGTCTAGGTGCGTCGACTACAGAGGCACAGGCAATATCTGAAAGTATCTAAGGGCCCATAAACACATGTATACACACACACAGATGCGTATATACATATGTACACATACAAGAAGATGTGCACATACTAATACATATCAACATACGCATACATATACACACACATACAAGTGTATGCATACAAGCAAGCACACATATACATGCATGTATAAGCATATACATATATATACCAATACCCGCGCCTATGAACACATACATGCATGTGCACATCCATACGGGGACAATCATATGTGTGGAAATGTGCGTATGACCCACAACTAACCAGAGGGGTTCACATCGGGGTCAGTGTGCAAAATCGAAGGAGAAAGAATAGAACAGTAGAATAACAGGTACTCAAAAGGCGGAAAGAGTGAGATGTATGAGAGTGGGGTGCAATAAAAACATATGAGGGGTAAGTAGCACAGAAAAAAGGTATATAGGAGAACACCGAAGTGTCTCAACGGGGACTAGTGGAGAAGAACTAAGAATATCGTGGCATAGTAGATAGACTAAAGAGCCACAACATGGGTGGTAGAGAGGGCTATGCAAGAGGGAAGGAGCAGCCAAAAGGAAACTATGTGTATGAGTGTGATACATTCATTCCTCGTGGGGTCAGCGAACCATACTGGACTATGAGGCGATTTTCCAAATTATATCGGCTGCGGTCGCCAGAGTGACAGAGGACAATACCAGTGACACGGATGTCATCTTTGCCCTTGTGATCTGGGGAGTTGAAATGGGAAGACACTGGAGTGCCAGTATTCTGTTGGACATCTCATAGATGTTCACAAAATCTTTCCGCTAATCTTCTACGAGACTCGCCAATATAGGTCATGTGGCATCGTTGGCATAAATGATGTTGCGGGACACACATGTGAAGCCATGCTTGATCTAGAACCATCCAATAGAGAATGAGACCGAGTCAGTAGGGAGCACTTAGGCACAGGTGATACAGTTACGACCACAAGGGGCTGTTCCGAAGTGTTGAAGGTAGGAGTGAGGGAGATGGCTCCTAACCAGAATGTCTCCCAAATTCCTGTCACGCTTGAAAGCGATCATTGGGGGATCACTAAAAAATAGATGGGTAGTGGGATCAGAGAGGAGAATCGAACGGTAGCGGTTGAGTATCTTCACAGCAGCTAAGTTGTGAGGATGATAAGTGAGGGTGAGCATAGTTCTCTCAGAGGGGGGGGCGGTCGGAAGGAGTGAGTGCCTCGGGACAGGTGATAAGGAGGACCCGCTGGAGGGCAGACTGGAGGATCGAGTCTGGATAAAGCCGACGGCTGAAGAAACCTAACATGAGGTGAGCCTGTCGGAGGAAATCTTTGTCATCCTGGCAGATGCGACGGAGATGCAATAACTGTGAGAATGGAATAGAGTCGCGACAAGAAGGTGAATGGGATGAAGTATAGAGAAGGTAGCAGTGGGCTCCTGTGAGTTTATAGAAACTGAAGTGTGGAGGCCAGAAGTACCCAAAGAAACAATAAGATCTAGGAAGGTGACAGAGGAAGTGGATATACAAGATGTGATCTTGATAGCTTTGTGATAGCTACCAATATAGTCGATAAACCTGGAGAGGTCATCCTCAGGTAGATCGGTGAGTCCGAAGCAGTCATCAATGTACCGAAGGTATATGATGGGAAGAGGACCCTGATAAGAATTGAGAAATTGGTACTCTAGGTAACCCATGAATAGGCAAGCATAGCTAGGGCCCATCTTGGTGCCCATGGCTACTCCACTGACTTGGTCATAGAAGTTACCATTAAACTCAAAGGTGTTGAGGTTGAGTACAAGCTCAGTAAGGCGGAGAAGAGTTGCAGTATCAACAGAGGGGTGTTGCCTCTGGTCAAGAAAGAAACGTAGAGCCAGGAGGCCGTCGGAGTGAGGAATAGAGGTGTAGAGAGAGCAAACATCAAGGGTAAAAGTCAGTATGAGCGACCTCGAGAGAGAGAGATGGAAGAGAAGATACTCAATGCATGGTTAGTGTGCTTGACATATGAGGGAAGACTAACGACCATGGGCTGGAAGACACCGTCTAGATAGTCAGATATGTGTTCAGTCGGGCAAGCACACGCTGACACGATGGGGCATCCTGGATTGTCGATTTTGTTAATTTTGGGGAGCATGTAGAAAGATGGTTTCCCAAGACCGCTATTGGGGATAATGAGGCGGGATGCGCTAGGAGGGAGCAGGTTGGTTCGGATCAGTTCCTTGATGGTAGATTGGACCTGCTTATTGTGGAGGACAGTGGCGACGTCAGGGTGGGGTTTATAAAAAGTGGTATTGGATAGCTGTTTGTTGCCCTCAGAAATATATAAGTCTTTGCGCCAAACTACCACCGCTCCATCTCCCTCGCTCCTACCCTCAACACTTCAGTACGGCATTTTGTGGTCATAACTGTATCACCTGTGCCTATGTGCTCCTTACTGACTCGGTCTTATTCCCTAATGGACGGTTCGAGATCAAGCATGGCTTCACATGTGTGTCCCACAACATCATTTATGCAAAAGGGCAAAGATGACATCCATGTCACTGGTATTGTCCTCTGTCACTCTGGCGACCGCAGCCGATATAATTTGGAAAATCGCCTCATAGTCCAGTATGGTTTGCTGACCCCACGAGGCATAAATGTATCACACTCATACACATAGTTTCCTTTCGGCTGCTCCTTCCCTCTTGCATAGCCCTCTCTACCACCCATGTTGTGGCTCTTTAGTCTATCTACTATGCCACGATATTCTTAGTTCTTCTCCACTAGTCCCCGTTGAGACACTTCAGTGTTCTCCTATATACCTTTTTTCTGTGCTACTTACCCCTCATATGTTTTTATTGCACCCCACTCTCATACATCTCACTCTTTCCGCCTTTTGAGTACCTGTTATTCTACTGTTCTATTCTTTCTCCTTCGAGTTTGCACACTGACCCCGGTGTGAACCCCTCTGGTTAGTTGTGGGTCATACGCAAATTTCCACACATATGATTGTCCCCGTATGGATGTGCACATGCATGTATGTGTTCATAGGCGCAGGTATTGGTATATATATGTATATGCATATACATGCATGTATATGTGTGCTTGCTTGTATGCATACACATGTATGTGTGTGTATATGTATGTGTATGTTGATATGTATTAGTATGTGCACGTCTTCTTGCACGTGTACATATGTATACACACATCTGTGTGTGTGTATACATGTGTTTATGGGCCCTTAGATACTTTCAGATATTGCCTGTGTCAAAGCAAGAATTTTAAGCAAAAATATTAATTTCTTGTTCAATTAATGCTTTGAGTTAGATAAAGATGAAAAAATGTACATTGATTTTTAAAACCATAAATTTCATGAAAAATGTCTCTGAAATCTTTACCGCTAAATTGATTAAAACGTATGTACTGAAAGAGTTAAAGTATCCTAAGTAAAATTATGAACATGGCCATTGATGTGTTTTAACTGTGAAACTATACAAAGATCAACACAACTACTCTAATCATAAACTGCAGACTTACTCCATCCTTTTATACACTTAGTCCCTTTGTGGAGATCACAAAGGGCATACAAGTTGATGTTTTCTGTCACATGCTCCTGATTAATTATATTTCACATGTGGGTAATGAGCTCTGTGCAACAATTGTGGACACAATATTAAAAGACAACAATGTGGGATAAAAACTAACCCTTTTAGAGCAGTAACAGCACCAAAGTTTAAATCTTCTCCATTCATAATGGCAGCATCCAACTCCAAGACAAAGTCAGCATTCTGGTACCCACCACATCCAATATGATACTGTCCATAGTTATAATCAAGCTCTGCTACTGCAAATAAAATATACATTAAAAATTAACTGTGTACAAACCTGGATACAGAAAACCTCAAACACAGGAATATTAAATTTATTAATAAAAAAGCAGACAATAATATTACAAAAGCTCTGTCATATCATTTGAATTTTTTTTATTATGTAATACCATATAAAAGATTTAATAAAAATTCAGTTCACCTCAGGCAGCATCAATTAAACAAAAAATGTACAATAAATAACCACAAGTATAAAAAAGTGCAGATATTATGACAGTATAAGTCATTGTATTTTAGTCCTGTATGGTACTTATCACATAACAATGATATGAATCACAAAATTAATTGCTAAAAAAAACATAGAAATTACAACTTTGGCTGCTTATTCCAAAAGTTGATGTTCGATTATGATAAAATAAACTACCAGATGAAACCAGAATAATTCTTTGTCACAAGCAGTAAAACTATGTGAAATGTGAAAGTAATAAAACTACATTTTAGTCAATAAATAACAAAAGTTTACTACATACAATGAATATGCAATATTATCTGCATTAAGTGTATGATTAAACTGTTACCATTGCAGTCATTATTAGGTGTCACATCTATGGGGTTCATGTTCTTCTACATATTCCTCTCTCTAGTATTGTCTTTTTTCTCTCCCTCTCTCTGTTGATATCAGACTGATAAGCTATAGCATTTTAAAACATGTGTTAGTACTGATATCTAATGATCTCTGTAAATACATTTTAATTGTTTTTATAAGTTCATAATGAACCTAAGATTTTTTTCACTAAAAATAGTAATTGTCATCATCATCATCGAGTACCGGGCATACTGGCATAGGTGATCATGTCTCTCCACAACTTTCGATCTCGGCAGCTATTTATCATTTCTGTTGTTGACCTTCTGCCAAGCCATTCTCTTAAGCTGTCTGTTATTTTTTTCTCTTTGCTTCCCTCTATCTCTTCGTCCCTCAATTTTCCAGTTGTTACAATATATTCCAATTGTTCTCTTCTCATTACATGGCCAAAAAATGATGATTGTTTCTTCCTAATATTGGAAATTAGCTCTCTTTTTGCTTTGACCTCTCTCAGAACATCTTCATTACTCTTCTTAGCTGTCCATGGTACTCTCAACATTCTTCTGTAAAACCACATTTCTACAGACTCCAGTGATTTTCTTGTCTGTTGTCCTATTGTCCATGATTCGCATCCATATATTAAGACTGGCTCTACATAACATTTAAGAACTCTTTTTCTTGTTTCTATTGTCAAAAATTGATTGCATAGTATCTTCCTCATTTTTTGGAAAGCTGCAATTGTACTTCCTACAAAAAGATAATGGTATTAAAGCAGTCTAACAACTAATTTAAAATAATGATATATCATCATGAGAGACAGTGACATAGTTAACATTGAAAGGTTCTCACAATTTATTCCTGCCTCAACAGCATCAATGGATGTGTAGTTATTGTGTAAATACTGAATGGTCTTCAACACTGGTTCTTTAGAAAATGGCCAGGTTCCCACAACACATTGTGTTACTGACATCTCCCACAGTTACCACTTGCCGTATTTTCTATAATTTCCTAAAAACAGTAACGATAAACATTTTCCGCATGTAGTAAAATTTAATGATAAACAAGTTTTTTTTTATCAACAAGATGTAGCCACACCCACAACCATAATGTTAAATAACAGATCCCTTTTAATATGTGTGAATATATCTCAGTTCTTTGGTCACAACCACCCACCTTACTTGATGAAGAGATAAATACCAGAATCAGAAAGGCAGCTTCAACATTTGGTAAACATTAAACATAAAGTGTGGGACAATACCAAACTAACACTCAGGACTAGGACCCTAAGTTACAAAAGCTATGTGCTTTGTATACAATAAAATATCATAAATATTATCAAAGAAGGTTACAGGTATGAAGGTTACACATGTGCAGTTAGTACTGAGAAAGGACTGAGTGAATGTTTCCCAATAGAAACTGATGTTAAACAGGGATGTATTTTATCACCCTTGCTATTTGGAGTTACCATGGACTTCATAATTAAGAAATGATGCACTAGCAACGAAGGCATGGAGTGGATAAGTAGAGATTAGTTGGAGAACCTCGACTTTGCTGATGACATAGTCCTTATCAGCAGCCAGATAACAACGATACAAGAAAACACAAATGCACTATCCTCAACAGCCAGTAAAATAGGGCTTGAGATCGATCATGAAAAGACTAAAGTTATGAAAAGCTTGGTTCCAACAGATGACAGAATATACAAAAAAACAAAACAGTGGAAGAGATTGATCACTCTGTCTATCTTGGAAGTCACATTGATAGGGGAGGGAATACCAGTACAGAAATTAGAATCAGAATAGCTAAAGCACCAATGTCTTTCAGAAGCTTTGAAAAGTTGTGGAAATCAAAACTCATCAGCACAAAAACAAAACTCAAGACTATTCAAATCAAGCGTACTATCAACCCTTAGATATGCATGCAGTAGCTGGAAAACAACAAGACACAACGAAATCAAAACAAATGAGGAAATTAGAGAAATCACCAATCAACCACTAATATCATCACTAATCAAGAAAAGATGATGGACATATGATGAGAGGAGATAATAACCAAATAGCAAAGCAAACCCTCAAGTGGGAAACAACAGGTAGGAGGAAAAGAGGCGAACCCAGAGAAACACTAAGAGGAACATTGATCAGAGAGGCAAAGGCAGCTGGAATCGGCTCCCTCAATGAGATCAAGATGCTTGCACAGAACAGAGACAAATGATGAGTTTTGATATAAGAACTTTGTAAGGACTGAGACTGCTAGAAATAAAATTTAGGAAAAGAGAAAGAGTATCTGGGTCTATGGGCCAGCCATGGCTCGAAAGGTCAATAAATAGATGGATGTACCAATATCAATACTGGCAAGGATTGGATACAGGTGTGAAGTCATTCAGGGAAGCATTCTTGAGTATTGTCACATTCAACAGGAAATGTAAGGAACAGAACTCAGTCGTGGTCAATGCGGCAGTCATGGTCCACAACTTTCATTCTCAACAGTTATTTATCATTTTTGTTGTTCACCTTCTGCTAAGTCATGCTCTTAAGCTGTCTGGTATCTTTTCTCTTTGCTTCCCTCTATCTCTTCATCCCTCAATTTTCCCAGTTGTTACAATATATTCCAGCTGTTCCCTTCTCATTCATCATCAAGTAGGTGATCATGTTTCTCCACAACTTTCGATCTCAACAGTTAGTTATCATTTCTGTTGTTGACCTTCTGCTAAGCCATTCTATTAAGCTGTCTGGTATATTTTCTCTTTGCTTCCCTCTATCTCTTCATCCCTTAATTGTCCCAGTTGTTGCAATATATTCCAGGCTTCCCTTCTCATAGCATGGCCGAAAAATGATGATTAAAAAAAAAAAAAAAAAAAAGTAAAGTACCCCCGTCACGCCATGTGACGTATAGGGAATATCATATGGTGTTAGTGACCATCAATTTTACAGACCTTCAGCACATGATTTTTGGGGTAATGTGGTCGGTATTACGCCCGTGTCACTTTACTTTCCCCGACAAAAATCCCGTACCCATTAAAGGCTGGGTAAACCGGAGGCCGTCGGTTGAGATCGAACCCTACCTCTTGTCCTTTGTAGTCCAGTTCACTAACCACTGAGCTATCGCGGCTCCCTAAAAATGATGATTTTTTTCTTCCTCATTATGGATATTAGCTCTCTTTTTGCTTTGGCCTCTTTCAGAACGTTTACATTACTTTTCTTAGGTGTCCATGGTATTCTCAACATTCTTCTGTAAAACCATATTTCTACAGCCTCTAGTAATTTTCTTGTCTGTTGACCTATTGTCCATGATTCGCATCCATATGTTAAGTCTGGCTATACATAACATTTAAGAACTCTTTCTCTTGTTTCTATTGTCAAAAAATGGATTGCATAGTATCTTCCTCATTTTTTGGTAAGCTACTTTTGCCTGAGCCATTCTGCACCAAACCTCTGTTGTACATCTACCATCTGAGGTTAACAATAAATAACATCATTCCCAGATATTTAAATTCATTTACCTGCTTTAATATATAAATATTGTTCCAAGTTGAGTTTAAAATTAAGTTTAAATTAAAAAAGTCCGCCTAGTCTCTTACTCTAAAACTAAAGTGAAGGTAGTAAAAATATAGTAAGAAGTAGTCTCTATCTTGTTTTGTAAGTTTTGCTGCAATAGTTGACTAGTTAGTGTGAATTAACTTAATTAAGTGAATAGACTTAACTAGTCTAAAAATGAAAGCTCTACACAGTAACACTACAGCTGTGATGGAACCCGTCGAGGCGTCGTTAAATCGGGCTCTAGGTTTGGCTAACTGCTAAGGCTGGTGGAAAGACTGGAAGAGTTCAGGTTACTTCATGACCCTGTTACATTTATTTTCAGCTGTTTGTGTGAATTTTTCTCCGAAAGTAAATCTAAAATACCTTGAGACTTGAGTGATTGAGGCAGTGAGTCCGTACCTGTCTGTTTATTCAAAGTTCAACATTTGACCTTTAACCTAACCCGACTGGTCAAAAATTACGAATGAATGGGAAATACTTTTACGCATGCGCATTACATCACAGTAAGCTTGTTCCGGTTGAAGTAATGTGGCATAAACAACTAGCGGTCCATAACAATAAACAGGTTGTCAATGTACAATTGTTGGATTCCCCGCATTCACTGCCTTCTCATATTGACGCTGTTCTTTTTAATGTGAAACTGGGCCAGGTTGCAACATAGTACCCGGCCTGTAAAAGTTTTAAATGTTTATAAAAATGTTTGATTGTTTGTTAATGTTGCGAGTTATTATTCACTATTAACTATACTATATTATTATATAATATAGAATATATATATATTATTAATTAATGTTGCCAGTGTTGCTATACAATGCAATACTAATAATACTAAACTATATTATAGTATAGGATATATATATATACGTAACCAAGTATTCCAACTTTCCTTTTCTCATGATGTGCCCGAAAAATGTTGATTGCTTCCTTCTGATGTTTCTTAGGAGCTCCCTTTTTGTGTTGACCTCTTTGAGAATTTCCTCATTGGTCTTTTTAGCTGTCTAGGGAACTTTCAACATTCTATATTCTTCTGAGAAATCCATCTTCGGCCTCTAATCATCTTTTAATTAGTTTGTTTACTGTCTATGATTCGCTTCCATGGGTCAGAATTGGCTCTATATAGCACCAATGAACTCTCTTTCTCACTTCTATTGACATATATTTGTTGCATATGACGTTTTTCATTTTCTGAAATGCTGTTTTGGCCTGAGCTATTCTGGTTTTTATTTCTGTGGTGCATCTTCCATCTGATGTTATTCTTGTGCCAAAGTAAGTATTTGACGTGCTGTACTTGTTTCAGATATGTACTTTATTAATCTTAATCTTTGCTGTTAACATTTATTTATGCTCTACAAAATGCTGATTATTTCTTAATACTTTGGTGCAGATTATTACACCTGAGTATATATCTGTGTTCACTTGTACTCTTTTTGTGAGTGATCTTATGTGGCATTGGTTTGTACCTTTACATCCAACAGATTCACATTGTTCATCACTAATAGCTGGTTTAATATTATTTCTCACTCTTTGCATGATGTTTCTCATGAATATTTTAGTCTCATGATTCATAAGATTTATTGAGTGATGATCCTCACATCCCATGGTACTAAGATCATCCAGTATACATCCACTGTTGTAGATGTATTCAACAACTTTATTACTATTTCTATCCTAAATTCTTGAAGCTTAAATTGAGTTTACCAAATTGGTTATATTAAATCCAAGCAATTTTCTGGTTACCCAAGGCATCCTACACTTCTTCTATGATTATTTATCTTCCTTCAATGTTATCTTGAATGTTTAATTCTGGTTGATCATCTTCATAGAGTTCCTTGATGTTATTTTCTTCCCTTACGCTTCCTTATTCTATTATTTCTCCTCCCTTTGATTTTGGTTTGTTTTTTTTTAAATGTTAATTTATCTGCTTGTTTATGGATTGTTTTTGCTGCTCTTTTGTGCTGCATTTCAATCAATTATACTTATCTAGTTTAGCCATGATTCTTTTCTTTCTTTGCATTGTTTGATATTTCTCAATTCAATCTTTTATATTCATCTTTGTCTTGTTATCCCTTTTCTTGCATCCATCAACTTTGATATATTATCTAGCTTCCATCCTTTCTTGAAGTTTTCCTTATTGGACTTTTCAGCTTTTACTGGTGCATTGGTCCTTTCAGCATTTGCTGCTTTTCATCTATGCTCATAGAACTATGTTAAGTTTCATATGGTTTTGGTTCTCATGTGTCTAGTACCCCCAGTATATATTTTTTGGTATTTATCATAATATATTTCACCTTCAGTGTTGTATCTCAACTCACATAGTCTCAGTAAATGTATATGCAATTTGTGTTTCCCTTTTAATCTTCTATTCTTCCTCCATTGCCGTTGGCATCTATGGAGATACAATCTGCAATTCTTTTGCTCTTCTGGTGTTATCCCTCCTAGTGACTCTAGTATTCCCTTTACCAATCTCTTTCTCGGTCTTCCTCTTAATCTGGTGTTTTCGTAGCATTTGTTTATTGCTCTTTGAGTCATTGTTAGTTCTTTTTGTCTTGTTATGTGGCCGAACCAATTTATCTGTTGCTTCTTTATGTATTCGATGGCTGGTTCTATTTCGAGTTTCTTCCTCAGGTCAGTGTTTCTCACTCTGTCCCTTAAGCTGTTTCCTGTCATTCTTCTGATACATTTCATTTCGGTGGTTGTTATTTTTCTTATTGTTCTAAAGTCCAGCGTCCAATTCTGGCACGGATTGCACAGAGTTGGTAGAAAAATTTATTTGTAAATTGCCCTTTTTGCTTCCGCAGTTATTACTTTGATTTCAATAGTGTTGATACATGGCCTATAACTTGGCATGCTTTGTTGCACTTTATATCTATCTCTGTCTCTTTGTTATTGTCTTGTGTTAACGTGCTACCCAGATATTTAAAATTGTCTACTTGTTTCAGAGTCGTATTATCTATTATGATGTTTAGTTCCCTTTTAATGAATTGTATATATTGGATTTTAATTCTTACTATGTTGATTACTACTTTTTTCACGTTCACTTTTTATTGCTTTTAGATACAAGTGGAACTACAGAAACACAGAGGTGGTTATCATTCTACTATCTCATAAAATGAGTGTGTGCAGCTGGAAACAATATTCTGTGATTATGTCATTACATTTGATGGTTGCAGCTTTGATTCTTGTCACATGTGCAGCTGAAGATCTTGTTTCAGCACCTAATGATTCACAAACCAAAGATTTACTGATTAAAGGGGCAAAACCCACGAAGGCAAGTTTTATTATTCATTCTCTTGTTGTACAGTTACTTTGTAATATATTATTATGTTTAACTCTTTCCGTACATTTCGCCGCACTATGCGTCACTCCGATTTCGGCAGCGTACATTTCGCCACATAGTGCGCCACTCTCAATTTGATTAATATCATCATCATTGGGTGCCATCTCCGCAGCGAAGGTTGGCTACCATGGATCGCCATTCCACTCTGTTTCTTGCTTTGATGGTGCAGGCTGTCATAGATTGGCTTGTCCATCTTTTGATGTTACTCGTCTATGTTAGTCTTGGTCTGCCTCTGCCTCTTTTACCTTGTATTTTCCCTTCCAATATTACTTTTATTAGGCTGTTGTGTCTTTTAACATGACCCAAAAATTTCATTTGTCTTGCTCTAATTGTGTTTAGTAGTTCTCTTTTAATTTTTAGTTGTTTTACAACTTCCTCATTTGTTTTCTTTTCTTTCCATCCAACTCTACCTATTCTTCTATAAATCCGCATTTCAAAGGCTTCAATTTTCTGTTCTGTTTTCTTGTCTAATGTCCATGTTTCTGCACCATACAGGAATATTGAGAAGATGTAACATTTTGCTATTCTTAGTTTTAGTCCTGGTGTTATTTATTTTGATGTTAGTATGTTTGCAATGAAATTATTTTTTGCCATACCTATTCTTTTTTTTATTTCAGTTGTACATTTTCCATCACTGGTTATAGTATGTCCCAGGTAGTTGTAGTTCTGAACTGTCTCCAGATGTATTCCTTCCACTTTGATATTTAATTGTAGGTCTTGAGAATTTTCTTTGTTTATGATCATATTTTTAGTTCTTTTGATATTCATGTCTAGTCCATATTTTTTTTATTAATATCAACGTCATCAAAACATATTTTTTTTTTACATGTCTTGTATCATCTTGGTATTGGTAAAATCTAATACCTTGTTCAATTATCTAAAAATTCATATATAATATGTTATATATGTTAGATAAAAATAAATATGTAGATTGATTCTTAAAATCATAACAAATTTTGTCCCTGAAATCTCTTTGGTTGCATTGGTAAAAAGCTTCCATATGGAAAGAGTTAAGAATAAACCTACTTGAATTTTCGTTGGCACATTATCTTTTATAATCATATATTACCACACACTGTAGCATTGATGATTAATTAACACTAATGATTAATTTCTTCTACATCTAACATTTTGATTTACTCATCACTTCTTAGCCATTATGCTTTCAACTACTATGTAGTCCCTTTACTTAACTTTCATCTCTATCACTCTCAGCTTCTCTTGCTCACAATTTTTCAATTTATAACAAGATTTTCTGAACCCCTTTTTATGTAGGTATATGTCCTGTAAATTATGACTGAATTTCATTTTTATTTTATCTTGATTTCTTAAAATATTGATTTCTTTTGTGACACTTTTTCATTGCATTTCTTACCTATCTTATATGTGTCTGAGTTTAAAATATGTACCAAACCACTTTTTAGTCATTTTGGCACTTTTAGTGTTTGATAAACATTTTAACAATGATGCATTTTGTGCCGCTTCATTCTTATATTGTCTACATTTTAAAATTTATGTTTATTCTTAATTATCTATTTTTACATTTTTGCTTTTATTACTTGTGTATGTCATGGTATGTCATGTTTTTCTATGACAATTATTAGCAACAGCAGTGTCTAAATCGATGTATTATAATTGTTTTTTTCTTGTTCAATCTGCTGTTACCTAGTAACTATTTAGTGAATAGCTTTAAAGACTTTAATCTTACTTAGATGTTTTACAAGATATTCATAAGTATACCTTTATTGTTTCAGCATGATACTTATATCTGTTCATCTTATCCAGTTTCCGATCTTGAAGATTATATCTGTAAGTTACCATTTCTTCTGGAATCAAGGAAAGAAAATACAAAATTAATGTAATGTTTGTGAGACCATTATTGTTATAAAATTATGAGTATTATTCTTTTTCAAAGTATGTCATATCCATTGTAAAAGATATATTTAGCTTTTTTGAAAAGTTATCTAATCTGCTTAATTTATCTATGATGAATTCTCGGTAGAGCTATGCATAAATCAAATGTGTTAGTATGTTGTTCTGTAATTGACATATATCATATAAATTGACACATATCATAAGTATTACGGTAGTCTGAGGACCCGCAGTAGATCAATGGGTAGTGAACTGGATACTAAGGTTAAGAGGCTTGGTTCAGTCCTGATTGGTTCATGCACCTTAAATGGGTACTGATTTTTCTGGGACAGAAAGATGACACTAGTGTAACACTGGCCACATTACCCCCAAAAATAATAGTATTGTTGTGCTGAAGGTATATATAATAAATGTTATCACTGACACCATATTCCCTATATGCCACTATGTGATGGGTCCCCTTCTTGTTTCTTTTTGTATTATACCAGTGTATTGTTGTGTTGTTAGTTCATTTTGAGTTTTTATCAATGTATATTTCTATATATATTTTCTGACTTTTTATGGAATATAAAGGGCTAATTACTTTTGATTTAGCCTTGTTCAGTTGTTACATAGACTTGTAAGATATTTTCAGATTCACCTAATTTAATTATTAAATTATGTGACTTACATTGATGATCAATCATCTAGATGAAAATCTTATTTGTAGTATTTTATCACAAGAAAGTCTCCCTGGCAGACCCCAGTAATGGAATAATGCCATATAGATAGTTTTTTAACATTTTTTTTACCAAAAACATTCTTTGCTGTCTCACTCATCGCTTTATGAGTTTTTTATGAATTCAGATGTATATTAATGCATTTTCTTCTCATTTCTTCATCAGATAGTGAGGTATTTTGAATTGTTTAGTACCTTGCAGTGCAGTTCATCCATCATCCAAACACTTTTGTACTGCTTCACCTAGCTGCTTGTTTTCCTTGGCCTTCCCTCAAGGCAGCAGTCATTGATAGTCAGAATTCTCCCATGCAAAAGCTGTCTTACTAGAATTATGAGTTGGCTTATATCAAGTATCTGACAGGATATTTTAGGCTTAATAATAAATTAAGGAACAATGTCATTAGGAATGGACATAAATATATATATTCGTATACAGCAATGGTAAAGCTAGTGTAGAGTAAGGAAATGTTCTCTTATAAATTGCATGCACAGCTTTATGAATAACATTTATACCATTTTTTTTTTTCTGTAAAGCTGTAGTATGTAATTTATTTGTAATTTTGTTTCCCCCTTTCCAAGCAGTATCTATTACGATTTTTGTCCCATTTCTTGAGTTTAAAAAAAAATAATTAAATGCCTAATGGTATTTGAGAATATTTTATGTTGGTGTCCATTATTTCAGTGACCAATAGCACATTTTATGGGTGACGTCAGTATTGAACCTGGCCCATTTCTAGAAAGTGCCAACAGTTTTCTATGGGGTTTATAAATAAAGGTCGCATCCTCAATTCAGTTGCCTTGGGGAGCTCAGGTCAGATTTGTCATATTTCAACCCCAATATAAGCGACATTGTTTGACCCTACAATAATATGAACCTGTGTGCACCTTATTTGCTAAATGCCAGGTTTTTATCCATTCAGTCAACCATTCTCCAAAAATCATTTTGGGAAAAAATCAGAACACTATCACTGTTGGAAACAAAACAACTATGTGAAAGAATGTGTAGAGAGGATAGTGTGCTATGAGCATTTTGTAATAGACAAATTAACCTGTCAAGTAAATGCACATGACATGAAAAATGGAATTAAAACCAGATAAAAGGATGATTGATACCATTTTTTTATGTGGTGCAAAGATTAGACTGAGGACAAGTAAAATAAAGTATTAAATATTTCTGCATAAGCATCTAAGCACTCATTATTTTACATACTGTTAAGAATTATATTGTCCCATATAATTAATATAACTGTTTATTTTCCAGACAAGTTTGAAACCTTGGCAAATGTTTCAACAGCACACCATATACTTTTATTTGGTTGTATTGGAGAACCATATTCTCTCAGCCCAGTTTGGTAAGAAACTGAATCTTCTTGTTTTATGGATAATATTAATAAAAATTAATGCTCAAGAAAGAGACACAAAGAAATAAATTAGAAACAGAATAGTGAAGACTGCAATAACGTTCTGAAACCTTGATAAATTGTGGAAATTAAAATTACAAAACACAAAACAAAGCTTATGATTTCATTATTTCAAAACCAGTTGACCCTTACTTATGCATGGGAAAGGTGGAAAACAACTAAAGAAGTAGAAAATAAATTCGATGCATTTAAAAACAAATGCCTCAAGAAAATACTTCAGATACCGTGGAATGAATTTAAAACTAGTGCAGAAATAAGAGAAATGGTAAAGCATCCAAAAATAGCATCTATAATAAAGAGAAGAAGGTGGTCTTATGTTGGTCATATGATGAGAAGAGACAACAAGAGAATCTCAAATCAGGCCCTCAAATGGGAACCAGAGGTTAAAAGAAAAGAGGACAACCGACAACCTATAGAGACACTAAAAAGAACACTGAGGTGAGAGGCAACAACCGCAGGCATCATTTTCCTTGCAGAGATTTTAAAAGTTGCACAGAACAGAGATGTGGTGAGGAGACAATGCAGGTCCTGTGCGAGGTCAGATGCTTGATAACAAAGATCATTGAGAGTTTTGAACTTCTGCCCTATGAGCCGCCTTCGGCTCGAAAGCATGATAGATAGATTATTAAGTATTAAAATACAGCTTTAAAATATATTAGTGAGTATTTTTGTAGTGCTGTAATGTTGTTGTGGTTCATCGGTGCTGTATAGAACCAATTCTGACCTATGGATGCGAATCATGGACGGTGGACAAACAAAAGAAAAGATGATTAGAGGCCACAGAGATAGGATTTCTCAGAAAAATGTTGAAAGTTCCCTGGACAGCTAAAAAGACCAATGAGGAAATTCTCATAGAGGCCAGCTCAAAAAGGGAGCTCCTAAAAACATCAGAAAGAAGCAATCAACATTTTTCTGGCACATCATGAAAAGAGGAAAGTTGAAATACTTGGTTACAACTGACAAAATAAAAGGAAAGAGATATAGCGGACGACAAAGAGAGAAAATACTGAATAGCTTGGTGTCATGGCATGGAAAACAGTCAGCAACGGAACTGATACGATGCACTGTAGATAGAAGATTGTGGAAGGACATGATCGCCGACGCCAACAGGTATGGCACGCGATGATGATGATGTAGTAATGTTGATGAAATATTACAGCAATAATGGCTTGTCAATTCTGAAAGACTTTAAACTTAGTGCCTGTGTGAGAAAATCAGTCAGCATTTGTTACCTTCCTCCAGTTAGATCTGTTTATGTTAAACTCTTCTCAGTTATTCATGTCTGACTCCTTTAATTCACATTCACTGTTGTCTTTAAGGTGAAGGAAGCATCTTCCCTTCATTCCTTTGAAGTTATAAGTATCTTCTTAAAAATAACATAAAAGTAAAGAAGTAAGTATGTGTAGCTGATTAAAATTTGTGTTGTACAATTTTTACATATGAAACATGTTATATTTGTTTGTGTGTGTGCACGTGAGTGTCCACCACATGCACACATAAACATACAAATTAATACAAATGAAAGATCTTTTTACGTCATTGTCAAGTGTTCATTAGCAAAATTAAATAAATTCAGCCAAGT
The DNA here is from genome assembly GCA_032433765.1 of Megaustenia siamemsis. Lineage (NCBI taxonomy): Eukaryota > Metazoa > Mollusca > Gastropoda > Stylommatophora > Ariophantidae > Megaustenia > Megaustenia siamemsis. Next base: position 69,151,121 of record JAVIAB010000051.1, on the reverse strand, counting down.
CCTCACTGCTTTGTTTGACAGTGGGAATAGTTGGTAGTTGGCTCAAATAACCCTAACTTAGTCAGCCTCTTTGTAATGTATCTTGCTAGTTGTTTATAGAAAATCTTGACTCAAACTGGTATTTGATTGTACGTTTTATATTTGCTGTTTTGCATATTCTTTACTGTAAAAATTGTATTTTTTTTTTTTTACTGATTTTGACAGGTTTATATAATCATGAACTAACATTTTTTAACATATTTTGTTGTCTATGTGTAACCATGACAACAAATTATACAAGAAACAGTAACACAATGTTACATCAGTTCCTCTGTTCCTGTGAGCTGTAAAATTCAGATGAACTGTTACCACTTTGAACTGAGAAACACTGTATTTCTTCTTAAATTAATTAATATTTTACTTAATGAAGGTCTTTTACTTTGTAAACTATGCTAACATCACTATTCTAGAGACCAATATTTTTTTTATTTTACCCACTTTTATTACTATCTCAGTGAATAATGCCATTTTGCCTAAAGGTTTTATGAAAATAAGATGTGATCTAATATACAGCGTACAAATGAAAGCAATAAACAGCTATATCTTCTTCTTCCTACAACCCTTGGGGGCCATTGAGACACTACTGACAGACTTCATCCTTCTCAGTCCCATAAACATTGGGGTCATTGAGACACTATTGACAGACTTCATCCTTCTCAATCCCATAACCATTGGGGTCATTGGGACACTACTGACAGACTTCATTCTTCTCCATTCCATAACCTTAGGGGTCATTGGGACACTACTGACAGACTTCAACCTTCTCCATCCCATAACCCTTATGGGTCATTGGGACACTACTGACAGACTTCATCAACCTTCTCCATCCCATAACCCTTGGGGTCATTGGGACACTACTGACAGACTTCATCAACCTTTTCCATCCCATAACCCTTGTGGGTCATTTGGACACTACTGACAGACTTCATCAACCTTCTCCATCCCATAACCCTTGTGGGTCATTGGGACACTACTGACAGACTTCATCAACCTTCTCCATCCCATAACCCTTGTGGGTCATTGGGACACTACTGTCAGACTTCATCAACCTTCTCCATCCCATAACCCTTGGGGGTCATTAAGACACTACTGACAGACTTCATCAACCTTCTCCATCCCATAACCCTTGTGGGTCATTGGGACACTACTGACAGACTTCATCAACCTTCTCCATCCCATAACCCTTGCGGGTCATTAAGACACTACTGACAGACTTCATCAACCTTCTTCATTCCATGACCCTTGTGAGTCATTGGGACACTACTGACAGACTTCATCAACCTTCTCCATCCCATAACCCTTGTGGGTCATTGGGACACTACTGACAGACTTCATCAACCTTCTCCATCCCATAACCCTTGGGGGTCATTTGGACACTACTGACAGACTTCATCAACCTTCTCCATCCCATAACCCTTGTGGGTCATTAAGACACTACTGACAGACTTCATCAACCTTCTCCATCCCATAACCCTTGTGGGTCATTGGGACACTACTGACAGACTTCATCAACCTTCTCCATCCCATAACCCTTGGGGGTCATTAAGACACTACTGACAGACTTCATCAACCTTCTCCATCCCATAACCCTTGGGGGTCATTGGGACACTACTGACAGACTTCATCAACCTTCTCCATCCTATAACCCTTGCGGGTCATTAAGACACTACTGACAGACTTCATCAACCTTCTCCATCCCATAACCCTTGCGGGTCATTAAGACACTACTGACAGACTTCATCAACCTTCTCCATCCCATACATAACCCTTGTGGGTCATTGAGACACAACTGACAGACTTCATCAGCCTTCTCCATCATATAACCCTTGCAGGTCATTGGGGCACTACTGACAGACCTCATCAGCTTCTCCATAGATCTCCATCCTCTGACATGATTTTGGGATTCACCTGGTTTCTGAAAATGGTTATCAGAAATGGAGAGTAAAGGCAGCCTCATATGATACTGACCACATAAAATATGCATCATTGATTAATTATTAAAAATATTGGGAAAAATATTTGTACTATCACCCTATTGCCCATATACCTAACAAGGCATTATTATTAACTTTTTTCACAATAACAGTTGTCTATGGTGAATTTGATTGTTTGCTAATTATTCTTTGTGGAGATTGTCATTTTTCCCTTGAAGATTTATCTTATTTTTATTGCCAAAGATTGGTTTTATTTGTGAAAAGAATGTACTTACTATTAGACATTTTAATAATTCCTATTCTTGAAAATTGTCATTTCAGGAACTGTTTAACAGTGTGCAGGTCAGGAAGAACAACAATTTTATTTGCATGGGCCAAAAATGCTCCACCAACTGTTTTACCCAAAGGTAACATTAAAGTATCTCTTTTTTGCTTACCATCATAATCACCGGGTTGCATGTCCTTTGCTGAACACTACATTCATCACAGCATGTCAGAAAGAATCTCTGTCTCTAGCCAGGTCTCCCACAGAATGTTGCATTCATCACAGCATGTCAGAAAGAATCTCTGTCTCTAGCCAGGTCTCCCACAGAATGTTGCATTCATCACAGCATGTCAGAAAGAATCTCTGTCTCTAGCCAGGTCTCCCACAGAATGTTGCATTCATCACAGCATGTCAGAAAGAATCTCTGTCTCTAGCCAGGTCTCCCACAGAATGTTGCATTCATCACAGCATGTCAGAAAGAATCTCTGTCTCTAGCCAGGTCTCCCACAGAATGTTGCATTCATCACAGCATGTCAGAAAGAATCTCTGTCTCTAGCCAGGTCTCCCACAGAATGTTGCATTCATCACAGCATGTCAGAAAGAATCTCTGTCTCTAGCCAGGTCTCCCACAGAATGTTGCATTCATCACAGCATGTCAGAAAGAATCTCTGTCTCTAGCCAGGTCTCCCACAGAATGTTGCATTCATCACAGCATGTCAGAAAGAATCTCTGTCTCTAGCCAGGTCTCCCACAGAATGTTGCATTCATCACAGCATGTCAGAAAGAATCTCTGTCTCTAGCCAGGTCTCCCACAGAATGTTGCATTCATCACAGCATGTCAGAAAGAATCTCTGTCTCTAGCCAGGTCTCCCACAGAATGTTGCATTCATCACAGCATGTCAGAAAGAATCTCTGTCTCTAGCCAGGTCTCCCACAGAATGTTGCATTCATCACGGCTCGCAGGAAAGAACCTTTGTCTCTACCAGATCTCCTACTTCTGTTATCATGTTCAGGGTCTCTTTAATGTCTTGAAACCATCTTCTTTTTTTTGTCTGACCCTTTTTCATCTTCCTGAAACCATAGTTAAAAAAAAAAAGAAAAGTAAAGAGTCCCCGTCACGCCAAGTGGCGAATAGGGAATATGGTGTTAGTGACCATAAATTTTACAGACCATCAGCACATGATTTTTGGAGTAATGTGGTCGGTATTATGCCCGTGCCGCTTTACTTTCCCAGAAAAAAATCTGGTACCCATTTAAGGCTGGGTGAACCCGGAAGCTGTCGGTTGGGATTAAACCCTACCCCTTGTCCTTTGTAGTCCAGTTCACTAACTATTGAGCTATCGCGGCTCCCTTCCTGAAACCATGCCTTCCATTATTGTTCTTTCCAGTCTACTGTGTCTTTTGATGTGTCGTAGTATTTTAATTTTCCCTGTAAGATGTTGTTTATAAGTCTTTTTTATTTTTTTGTTTAGATCGTTTAAAATGTTTAAATTTCTCTTTTTCATTATTCAAGGTATCCTAAGGATTTTTCTGTAGCATTTTGTTTCGAATTTTATTCTCTTTTGTTTGAGGGCTTGTTTTGTTTAAATACTTAAATATTTTTTTTATTTCCATCCACACTACCCAAAACCATTCCATATATATCATTCTTTTCCTCCCCAAAATCCAACTGAATTTGCTTATTCTTGCCATCTTCAAAGACCCTTTAATACCTTGTCAGCCAGTTATATCTTTCTGAGTGATTACTTGCTAGTGATCTTAAGTCTTAGTGACAATCTGTTGCCTTTCTAGCTAATTGTATTCTTCGTTCCTTATTTTGGTTGCCACTAGCATAAGAAGTATATGTGCCACATTCACATGTTGAATGCAGCAAGGTTGTTATAGATACAATAATATGATACAAAATAGATCAAATGTTTAATTTTTTTGTCATATCTTTCTGTCAGGCTGTAAAATTCTAATGTGTATCTATCCTATTAAACTGAATATACACATTATAATTATAACTGATATTTGTTCTATTTAAATGAATGTGAATTTATGGGCATTCGCTGTTATTTGAATGAAAGTGCTGTTTATGAGCTCTGTTGATGGCTTTCTTCTATGCCATGATCTCATATTGTCTAAAGTATATTGCTTCTTAGTTATTCTCTGTATCTCCTTCCAGGAATTTTGCACTTTCAAAATTAATTCAAAACTTATAATGCACATTAAATGTTGAAGAAAAAATATGATTCTTTTTGCTAAGATGTTTGTAACATGTTTTTTATGATCACTGCCTTCGCTTACCACATCATCATTAGTTATGGTTATGGTTAGTCAATGGCCCCAGTATCACTGCAAACGAATTAAAATCCATAATTGCTCAAACACCCGTGCCAGTGGAATCATCCGAATTAAAACTCATCTCATTGAAAAATGCAAACAAAGAAAGGCAGCTGCACTTCCCTTCATAGTAGCTACAGCACATGCCAATAGACATAAAGCCAAGCGGCACCGAAAGTGAACGCAGCTGAACTATCCTTTGTCATATAGTATCATCATTCATCATAAGCAATCGGAATATCGAAACACGATCCAGATGAAAAGCAAAGCATAGAGCACTAACTCAGTAGCTCCGACAGCAAGCCGGACTTGCAAAATAAGGAAACTGCAACATGGAACACTTTTCAGACTGAGCATCAATGGTTATTGTTGCCTATCCACCATATTGACCGGTATTCCAATGATGATGTATACTGCAATCAACACTGAACACACTATTGCACACACTGTAGAGGATATCAGCTCACATGCACGTACTCCACTGCACCGTTGAAGGTCCCAACAGTGGAACTTCCGATCTATACACTTATCAGCATTGGGGATATAGGTACATGCCAGTACCTTGACAGAAAACAGTCAACAGCTCCTAGCTGACTGCTTACACCAGAATCAGAACTATGGAGGGAACATGCAAATAATTGAAGTGCGGCGGTAAAGCTGGTAACAAGGAGCAAGTGGTGGGCTGTATCATACACTCCTACAAGATATGGTGACAAGTTTATCAAGAAGAAACACAACAAAATACTAACATTTTGGCCTACATGCGGCCTTTTTAAAAAAAACGAGACGAACACAAACAGACAACAAAATAAGGATAACTCTACTACATCAGGAATGAGTGGGATAAGTAAGTCAAAGAAAAATAAAAAGAAAGATAAGAAATGAGATGATAAAATAAAAGGGAGATTTACTACATGATAAGAGAATAAAAATAGATAATATATAAAAAAATATTTAAGCTAACAAATATAGCTAAATAAAGGTGAGACTTATTTGATATGATCCAGGCGAATACAGTTTGCATAACTGAAATCGAATGCGGATGTGATTTGGGAGGGGGTGTGTCATCAGTCACGTGATTAGACGAGAGGTCTGATAGGAATCGCAGGTGATAAAAAGGTGTGAATCATCATTAATATTCTTTGCTAGCCATTGGATTCTCAATATTTTTTAAGTAGGATCTTATCTCGGTAGCTACAAGGATTTTTTTCTTGCTGATTTTTTTGTCTGTAACTTGCAGCTGTGTGTTTTGGTATTAATTTATTATTTTTTAGATTGAGAGTAGGTGGCCTACAAACTTTGACTGTGAGATGTATTTATTAATTTCATCCTACCTTTGTTTGTTTTCATCTTTATATCATTTTTAATTATGAAAGTATTTCATGTTATTATCACTTTGTGACTGTTTAATTTATGCTTGTTTTAGGAGTTGGTATGAAAATTGGACAACAGACATCTATCAGAACCATAGTTGTACAGGTGCATTATGCCAGATCATTTGAAGGTGAGAATGTTTGCTTGACTACATTTTGGTAAAAGTTTTAGCTTGATTGCATTCATTTGCTGGTCAGACTTTCAGCTGTTGATTTTTTCCCCTCCTCTTTTGTTTAGAACTAAAACAGTTATGTTTATTTTTTTCGCCCCACTTTCAAACATCCAAATTGATTAAATTGTTTTTTTTTCAAGCAATAATACAGTTTCTTATAGAAAGATATAGATTGCAGCCGAGTGCTGCTTTTTTTACAGCTAGTATTCCAACTAATATTTTTATAGCATATAGATTGCATGAATTCCATCAAGGCAAATACACATTGAAGTATATCACAGACAATCAATATTTTTACAAGTTTCCTCTTTGAAAAATCACACTGGTTTTATAGGAAAATAATTAAAAGTAATGTTGATTTTTTTAGATTGTGTAAGAAGCCCAAGAAAATTAGTACTTAATGAAAATTTAACGTTTCAAATACTTGGGCACAATAATAACATCATATGGGAGATGCACCACAGAAATAAAAACCAGAATAGCTCAGGCCAAAATAGCATTTCAGAAAATGAAAAATATCTTATGCAACAAATCTACGTCAATAAAAATGAGAAAGAGAGTTCATCGGTGCTATATAGAACCAATTCTGACCTATGGAAGCGAATCATGGACAGTAGACAAACAAATGAAAAGATGATTAGAGGCCACAGAGATGGGATTTCTCAGAAGAATGTTGAAAGTTCCCTGGACAGCTAAAAAAACCAATGAGGAAGTTCTCAAAGAGGCCAACACAAAAAGGGAGCTCTTAAAAAACATCAGAACGAAGCAATCAACATTTTTCCGGGACATCATGAGAAGAGGAAAGTTGGAATACTTGGTTACAACTGACAAAATAAAAGGAAAGAGAGATTGCGGGCGACAAAGAGAGAAAATACTGGATAGCTTGGTGTCATGGCATGGAAAACAGTCAACAACAGAACTGATACGATGCACTGTAGATAGAAGATTGTGGAGGGACATGCTCACCTACGCCAACCAGTATGGCACGTGATGTTGATGATGAATGCAAATTTGCCAAGAAAATAATAAAGAATTAGGTGGTCTTATTTTAGGCATATTACTGAAAGCTTACTGTAGTAATTCTGGTAAAGAGAAAATAGACTGAACTTTCTGTTACTACCGTTTGAACGAAGAACAAGCAACAATAACGAAATTATGAAGTCTCATGACACAAGACAAAAGCTGCTGGAAGTTTTAATTCTTATTTCTTATTGAAGCATAATAATTAAAATATCATCCTCGGAATTATTTTTCATCTTATTATATGAAACACACAAATATGTTTGTCAAACTGTCAATAAAAACTGTGATTAAATGACATGTAGGATCCTATAGGAGCAGCCAAAGCACACTCTAGCTGTCATTTTCTGCCTCAGAACATACCACTGCATACTTGTGAGCCACCTTTACTGCATATGAGTAATGCACATTGGTGAATGCCAATGCAGAAGTGGGACCCTGACCCTGGAACATTTTCAGGAATGCAACAACCATGATGTACTTTGATATCAAACTTAGTCCAGTGACAGACATGCAACATAAACTGGGGGCTCTACAAGGATCTGGAGATTGTTGCAAGATTCATTCTATCTATTGACCTTTCCAGCCGTAGCCGGCCCATAGGGCGTAGACCAAGATACACCTTCTCCTATCTAAATTTTTGTTCTAACAGTTTTCAACTCTTTTAAAGATATTTTAGCAAATCTCACCATTTGTCTCTGTTCTGTGCAAGCAGCTCTATCTCATTGAGGGAGCAGAATCCTGTTGCTCTTGCCTCTCTCATCAATGTTCTTCTCAGTGTCTCCCTGGGTCTTCCTCTTTTTCTCTTAAGTGTTGTTTCCCACATGAGGGCTTGCTTTGCTATTCGGTTATTATCTCTTCTCATCACATGTCCAACATATGACCATCGTCTTTTCTTTATTACTGAAGATATTAGTGGTTAATTGGCGATTTCTCTAATTTCCTCGTTTGTTTTGAATTCGTTCCACGCTATACCAAGCATTTTCCTTAGACATTTATTTTCGAATGCGTTCAACTTTGTTTCTATATCTCTTGTTGTTTTTCAGCTTTCACACGCATACGTAAGGGTTGATAGTACATTTGATTTGAATAGCCTAAGTTTTGTGTTTGTGCTGATGAGTTTTGCTTTCCACAACTTTTCAAGGCTTCTGAAAGACATTGCTGCTTTAGCTATTCTGATTCTAATTCTTATTCTTTCTAGACTTATTCAGCAGAACCAAAAAGTTCACAAGCATGGAGAGAGAGAGGGGGGGGGAGAGAGATTTTGTTTCTATCTGGAAAAATACATTTGAAAGAGTTTTTTAACTGGAAAATCAGATGTAAAAAAAGGCTTGTTCATAGTAATATGCTTCAGTTAAACCAGAATGCTTAAGAAATGTAATCATAAATTAACAATTAACACCTAGTCACATGAACAAATGTAATATAATAGTAATATGCCTACAAATGAAGGATTAATTCTTTCTCTTGTGTACAATTTGTTATATCCTTTTACATTGATTTTCTCAGCAGTTTATCACTGATTGTTTTAAAGCAAGATAAGTAAAGTATAGTTAACATATTTGATGGTACAAAAGCATTTTATGGCAAAATATATAAATTAAAACTTTTGAAGTGCAATTGAAAGAAGTGAGTAGTTATATTTTGTGTAAAGATAATAAAACCCTACAATTTGTTGATAACATTTTATAGTATTATTTTCAATAATTTTCTTATCCCATTGAGTTTGAAAACAATGTCTTGAATATATTTTCACAGCTGATGAACCATCTGATCACTCTGGGGTTAGAATTTACACTACTCAGCAAAAGTGAGTAACTGTCTGTAAATTGCAAAAGAAAAAAAAGTTTATATTTTTATTTCTGTAATTAATAAGTAGGTAGGCAGTGCTAAAGAATAAGCTGAAATTGAACATTGGAATAAATGCTTCACGATCATGGCATCATCTGTGAATGATTAATGTTACATCATTCAAAGATTAGAGCTACATCTCTCAAAGATCAGGGCTCCACCTCTCAAAGATCAGTGTTGCATCTCTCAAAGATCAGGGCAACATCTCTCAAAGATCAGAGCAATATCTCTCAAATATCAGGGCAACATCTCTCAAAGATCAGGGCAATATATCTCAAAGATCAGGGCAACATCTCTCAAAGATCAGGGCAACATCTCTCAAAGATCAGTGTTGCATCTCTCAAAGATCAGGGCAACATCTCTCAAAGATCAGGGCAACATCTCTCAAAGATCAGAGGAATATCTCTCAAATATCAGGGCAACATCTCTCAAAGATCAGGGCAATATCTCTCAAAGATCAGGGCAACATCTCTCAAAGATCAGAGCAACATCTCTCAAAGATCAGGGTGCATCTACCAGGAGTTAGAGCAACATCTCTCAAAGATCAGGGTGGATCTACCAAAAGTCAGGGCAACATCTCTCAAACATCAGGGCTACATCTCTCAAAGATCTCTCTTCAACTTTAACTGAATTGACTGTAAAAATTGATAATTAGCTTGCAAAGTTAGGAAAATAACTACAGTCTTCTGTCAGGAGAACTTCTCTCTTAACCGTAACTTTTTCCGTACGTTTTGCCGCACTGTGCGCCATGCCGATTTGTGCAGCATATATTTCACCGCATAGTGCACCATGCTCAATTTTATTAGTGTGAACGCTATCAAACCATATTCTTTTTATATGTCTTGTATCATTTTGATATTGGTGAAATCTAATACCTTGTTCAATTATCTAAAAATTCATATGTTATATGTTAGAAAAATATAAATATGTAGATTGATTCTTAAACCCTGAAAAATTTTGTCTCTGAAATCTCTTCCGTTGCGTCCATAAAAAGCTTCCATACGGAAAGAGTTAAGCTATTTAGATTGATCTTTGTGCTTGATTATTTGAAAATTACTATACACTCCTTTCCATGAGTTAAAAAAAAAATAAATAAAAAGTAACAAACAAGCAAGTAACTGATTAACTGATACCATTTTAGAAAATTAACTACGTATTACTTTGGTCAACAAATACCACCAAACATGGACAACCATGTGTGTGAATTTCAGGCACAGCCATCTCATTAAACCGGTAAGCTTTTTTTTTATAGGTCCTCCACTCCCCATTTACCTGTCTTCTTTCATTCCACTATCTTTTCTATCTTCCACTGATCATCACTAATAAGATTTTTACATTACAATTGTTTGTGCATGCAAATTAGTCAATTTATTTAATGTCTTCATTAGGTGATGGTTTCTCCCCTTGGCGTCTTTATAGGTTTGGAATTAAGAATGATCTGGCCCTCAGAAAATAAAAGGTGGCCCACCCCAGCTCTAGACCAATACTGCACTATATAATATAAAAGTAAGGAGCCGTGATAGCTCAGTGGTTAGTGAACTGGACTACAAAGGACAAGGGGTAGGGTTCGATCCCAACCGACGGCTTCCGGGTTCACCTAGCCTTAAATGGGTACCGGATTTTTTTCTGGGAAAGTAAAGTGGCACGGGCGTAATGCTGACCACATTACCCCAAAAATCATGTGCCGAAGGTCTGTAAAATTTATGGTCACTAACACCATATTCCCTATACACCACTTGACATGACGGGGGTACTTTACTTTTTTTTTTTTTTAATAATATAAAAGTACCTTTGCTTTTACTCTTACTCTTCATTTCTTTCTGTGGTAACAAATTGACAGACAGGCAATGACCACTAAGGCTTGTTGTATCTTATAGGGCAAAAACGAAGTTAATCAGCTCATACTATACATGGTCAAGTTTTGCAGGGTGCTCAATGTCTGGTCCATACTATTCATTTCTTTTCCACCATCTTCCACTAGGTTGTCCTTTGTTTGATTATCATCAACATAGTTTAGGGAATTCACTGCCAAATGAATATAAATTTCTGTCTTGTTGAAATTGTTGCAGGAAAGAGACTTTTAAAAATGTGTTAGTTGATAGATAATAAGTATTGCCTTATAGTTCTTGATCAGTGAGAATTTCTACATTTTAAATGTCCACACACAAAAAACAGTTTATTAAAAGTTATATTTATGCAGTACTGATAGGTTTGTGGCATATACTCAACCAAAATAAGTGTATACAGTATATATATATATATATATATATATATATATATATATATATATATATATATATATATATATATATATATATATATATATATATATATATATGTGGGAAAAGACAAAGAGGAAGACCAAGGAATTCTTGGAGAAGACAGATGGAAGCAGAGATGAAGATGATGGGGAAGACATGGAATGATCTTAAAAGAATGGCAAAAGATAGAACGACTTAGAAAGTGTTTGTTGAAGACCTATGCTCCACTGGGAGCTAAAAAGGTAGAAGAAGCTATATATATATATGTCATTTGAATTTTCTTTTTAGACAACCTTATGTGGCTGGAATATATCTATTGTCAGCATCTTCATTTGTTATACCACCCAGGAATCCTGGTAAGATTTACCTCACTTTTGATTTTTAGCTAGAGAACCATAGTCATCTAAGGTTTGAGAATTAGTTTCCTTCATCATTGTAAAGTACTGTGCCTGCTGACGTGGGTGGTCTTGTCTCTCCATAACTTTCTATCTCAAAAGCAGTTAATAAATTTCTGTTGTTGACTTTCTAATAAACTAGTCTCTTAACACTATCTTGTATCTTCTATTTGCTCCCCTTTATCTCATCTTTCTTCTATTTTTTCTGTTGTCACAATATATTCTAGACATTCTATTATATTCTAAACAATTGCTTAATGAAATAAACATGACAAGCAAAAAATATTTATTAGATATGAATATCAAAAAAAGACTAAAACTAAGATCTTTAAACAAAGATAATACTCAAAACCTACAAGTGGATATGAAAGTTGAAGGAATAAACCTGGAGACAGTTCAGAGCTACATCTACCTTGGATATACTATAGCCAGTGATGGAAAATGTAAAACTGAAATAAACAAACGAATAGGAATGGCAAAATGTAATTTTAATGCCATGAAAAATTTACTAACATCAAAACAAATAAAATCTGGGCTAAACTAAGAATAAAGACGATAGTTATATGTTGGGCGTGTGATGAGAAGAGATAATAACCGAATAGCAAAACAAGCCCTCATGTGGGAAACGACAGGTAAGAGGAAAAGAGGAAGACCCATAGAGACACTGGAAAAAACATTGATCAGAGAGGCAAGAGCAGCAGGAATCGGCTCCCTCATTGAGATAGAACTGCTTGCACAGAACAGAGACATGGCAAGATTTGATAAAAGATCTTTAGAAGGATTGAAAACTGCTGGAATAAAAATTTAGATAAGAGAAGGAGTATCTAGGAGGTCAATGCCCTATGGGCCGGCTACGGCTCGAAAGGTCAATAGATAGAAACTAAGAATAGCAAAATGTTATATCTTCTCAACATTCCTGTATGGTGCAGAAACATGGACTTTAGGCAAGAAAACAGAACAGAAAATTAAAGCCTTTGAGATATGCATTTATAGAAGAATAGGAAGAATTGGATGGAAAGAAAAGAAAACAAACAATGAAGTCTTAAAATAACTAAAAATTAAAAGAGAATTACTAAACACAATTCAAACAAGATAAATGAGATTTTACGTTAAGAGATATGTTAAAAGACGCAACATCCTACTAAAAGTAATCTTGGAAGGGAAAATACAAGGTAAAAGAGGCAGACTAACATGGATGAGTAACATCAAAAGATGGACAAGTCAGCCTATGACAACCTGCACCATGAAAGCAAGAGACAGAGCGAAATGACACTCCATGGTAGCCAACCTTCAATGCTGAGACAGCACTTGATGATGATGAAATTTCTTTACATGTCATAAAAAATTGTTGTTTCCTTTATTAAAAATAATTATTATGATTTTCCAGGTATTTGTTTTTTTTTTCTTTATTCTTTTTTATTCCTTTTGTATTTTATAATTATATATAGTTATGTCAATTTTTAGAAGGATGTGAAAAAGTGATGTTTTAAAAGTATGTGTAAACTCATTCAAACTTAATTACACATAGATGTTAGTTATATAAGAGACTGTTGGCTTATGCTCATCATGTGATGAAATAATCAAATAAATGCAATGCAAGCACTTCAATGAAGAACAATAGGAGAGAAAGAAACAAAGGCAGACCTCAAGAGACACTGAGAACACTGGCAAAAGTGACATAAATAGCAGATATTGACTTTCTTACTGATACTGAATTTTCACTCAGAATAGGAACTGTAAACAAGGCGGTATGCTGCTAGTCTTGTGTGATGTCTGACAGCACTGGAAGGATGTTAGATGTGAGATTAATGAAGTAAATCTGTGAGGTTTAATTACATTGGTGTGAATTACACTCTCACTCACTTGCCTTCATGTTGACATTTGCTTGTCTGAAATAGCTAATTTGCCTGTTGCTCTTCAGGAAATACATTTTTTTAAATACATGTGGCCATTTTCAGTAGTTGGGAATTTTGTATTGTTTTTATTTATTTACAAACTTATGTTTTTGTTCTGAATTGCATTTTGCAGCTGTACTTTAATAACTTTAATACTTGTATTTTAGCTGATACTTACGTCAGGATCCGTGAACCATCCAGACCATACTCCACCTCTTTGTGGTGCCTCTTGTAACAGACTAATCCAGCTAGTCTGGCCAAGTGAATAGGATTGAGAGGGAAGACAACCCAATACTCAAAAAATGTTTTACTGAATTCTGATATGTTCGGCCGACAGACACAAATATCACAGTTCTACTGCAAAGCACAATATAACACATACACACCACTTCATGTCCTATTAAGGTCAGATGATGAAGAGGTCTACTCCTTTAGTCGTTGGATGAATGCAAGCAATCATGCTTGTATGTGCACTTCAGTTTGCAGCTGTAGACTACCATGTTTTATTTTACACACTGCATGCTTGGATATCATATCGGTGGTTAATATTCAACAACTGAGCAGAGATTTAAGTATAATGTATGTAAAATGCTGATTTAAGAACTTCAATTTCTTCATATTATAATTATTACCTATATTTTATTCAAAGTTTATGCATACAAAAACAGTGGGATTTGCCAAAGAATATCATTTAATATTTAAGGACTAGAAGTGGTATTTTTTAACCAATCCCTCATATAAAATTAAACATTATGAAAGACTACCGTATTACCAAGAGAATACTTCTTTTAGTGCACTAGTTTCATAGTTAACAAATGTATCATTGTTATAAGTGAAAAAAAAACTTACAAAATAAGTCAAGATAACAACTACATTTAGCTGAAGGTACAATGCATACCGATACATTTAGCTGAAGCTGTAACTCATATTGATACATTTAGCTGAAGCTGTAACACATATTGATACATTTAGCTGAAGCTGTAGCACATACTGATACATTTAGCTGAAGCTGTAACTCATATTGATACATTTAGCTGAAGCTGTAACACATACTGATACTTTTTGAAGGTACAACACATACTGATACATTTAGCTGAAGCTGTAACACATACTGATACATTTAGCTGAAGCTGTAACACATATTGATACATTTAGCTGAAGCTGTTTACATACCGATGCATTTAGCTGAAGCTGTAACACATACCGATGCATTTAGCTGAAGCTGTAGCACATACTGATACATGTGACCGAAGCAGATGAAACAGTTTGGGGACTAAAAGCATTTGTCATGAACACATGAAAGTAAAACCCTTAAGAGAGTGAATAACAGCAGTCATCTTGATCAAATGAAGTAATGATTTAAGTGAATAGATAAAGTCAAGACTTGATGATTCTAGTTTACTTAGAATCTTACTTCACATCTCATCATACATGAAATTCAGGCTGCAAATTGCTAATTTTATTTGTTTGTTTTATCATCAGCATTTCCTGTTGACATTAGTTGTATGTTCAAAAGAGAAAAAAGCATATTTCCTATATTTTATAGGACACACACCCATAGCCTCGGTAAGTATTGTGTGTGTGAATAAAGATGAGAGTGACTCTTTTGTTAATTTTTCTTTACTGAAATTTAATTTTTCTCTACTGAAATTCTTTCTATGCACTATCAACATTTGTATTTCTTTTAACTTAGAGCATCAGTTGATTTTATGCTCATTAATTGTTTACATTAAATTTAATTGTTTTCTCAAACATTTTCATGTTGTTTCAGATCTCTTATTACTGGCTTCCTATATTTCTTTTGCTCTCAATAATTATCTTGTTTTCCTGAGGTTTTCCAATTCTACATTTATCTTGTTTTCCTGAGATTTTCCAGTTCTATCGCTAAAGGTAAATTCTACATATGGCAGTTATAATTGTTTGGATATAATGTTTTAAGACTTTCAGTTTTGTAAAGCCTGTTTACATCACCACGATGCACAATAAAGACAAAAGGAACAATATTAAAACAGTTAAATGAAAACAATATTAAAACAATTATAACAATATTAAACTCAAATGGTAGATGTACAACGGAGGTGAGATGCAGAATAGCTCAGGCAAAAGCAGCTTTCCAAAAAAATTAGAAAGATACTATGCAATCCATTTTTGACAATATAAACAAGAAAAAGAGTTCTTAAATGTTAGGTAGAGCCAGTTAACATGCAGATGTGAATCATGGACAATATGTAAGAAAAGCAATCCATTCCCTTCCTCTCTCTCACTTGCAATCTCCTAACCTTGGATATCATCATATATTGAGATTTACAACAATAGGGCAACATATAACAAAATCATTGATGGCTGTAGAAATGTGGTTTTAAAGAATAATGTTGAGAATACCATATCTCAACATATGGATTGTGAATCATGGGTAATATGGTAACAGACAAGAGAATCACTGTAGAAGTGTGGTTTTACAAAACAATGTTGAGAATATCATGGACTGCTAAGAAGAGTAATGAAAATGTTCTGAAAGAGGCCAAAGCAAAAAGATCGCTAATTTCCAATATTAGGAAGAAACAATCATCATTTATGGCCATGTAATGAGAAGGGAACAGCTGGAATATATTGTGACAACTGGAAAAATTGAGGGATGAAGAGATAGAGGGAAGCAAAGAGAAAAGATACCAGACAGCTTAAGAAAATGGCTTGGCAAAAGGTCAACAACAAAAGTGATAAATAACTGTCGAGATCGAAAGTTGTGGAGAGACATGATCACCTGTGCCAGCAGGCCTGGTACTTGATATGATGAATGTTTATAGTTTTTGCCTGGTATCCTCATCATTATGTATGCTTCCTCTTTGTTGCAGTTGTTGAACAGTTCTTTTTCATTGTTTTCAAAATTATTCTGAGAATTTCCCATAGGCAGATTTTGTGATTTAATGACAGTTATGATTTTATTTCTTCTGTTGCCTTGTAGCATTGAGATCCATACAAAAGCAATGAAAATATGCAGCTCTCGTGTACCCTTTATTTTGGTTTTTGTGATGTAGTAGAATGAACTCCAAATGTTGTTTAAATTGACAAATTGTGTAATGATCTGTTGTTTTATTCATTTATATTGTTGACATCTAAGCAGTCTCACAGATTAAATATTACTGTGCTTTTTTGATATGTGAACATATTTGCTACTGCAGTTCTGTATTTTGACATGTTAAGTCTTTTTACATTTAGCATCATAACTTATGTTTTTTTTTTGCATCTGTCTTTTGCATGCTTTTATTTAAGAGCAGCTCCTTAGCCTTAATGTTTTTTTCCAAGACCTTTCAGCAAAGTAGTAGTTTCATTTCAAGTGAAACTTGTCTCATCTCTCTTAGGAAAGTAATAGTACAGACAATGTTATGAAGTGAAGCTGGA
Source organism: Megaustenia siamemsis (assembly GCA_032433765.1). Classification (NCBI taxonomy): domain Eukaryota; kingdom Metazoa; phylum Mollusca; class Gastropoda; order Stylommatophora; family Ariophantidae; genus Megaustenia; species Megaustenia siamemsis. The sequence continues at coordinate 69,134,191 of JAVIAB010000051.1, read as the reverse complement.
ATGAGTGCCCTCTCCAAGGCAGTATGCCTGGGCATAGTGAATGTTGTTCAGTTATTATGTTTTGTAGTTCTAGTAGTATTGCCATAAAGTCAATATGCCTTTTAGTATTCTCCCTCCTCTCTCTTACTTGCTGTCTCTTACCCTCTTTCCTTCTCTTCTTATTCTTCTCTCTCTCTCTCTCAAATCTAGGATGAATTGTTCTTGGGTAACATCATGTATTGAGATTTACCACAATTTGTTATTGTAATTTTCTTGTCTACACACATTTTCAGGAACTGTAGTTACTGGATATCACTACAATAGTTCTTATTATGAAATTGGCAGAGGAAATCCTCAATGGCCTCAGGTACATTTGATTCTTCTTCAGCTTGTTGTTAAAATAAAAAAAGAAAAGAAAAGAAAATTTAATTCATTTTTAAAAAAAAAGGATAAAATAATAATTTTACTTCAGTACTCATCTCTCTCCCCCCCCCCCCCCCCCCCCCCCCCCCCAAATGTATGAGTAAATGGTTTTGTGCACATATATAAGATTTGAATGCTCGTTAAAAGAAATATTTTTTTCCTATTCGCTGTTGAAGCTTAAGAAAAGATTATAGAAAAATGGCATTATAATTTCCCATTTCAGCTCTCCTAATATATTTTAATTCCCGTTTTGTTTCATCATGAAGGCTTTCTACCCAGTCACTCTCAGGATTGAAGTTCAGAAAGGAGATTACCTTGTAAGTATATTCTGATATGAATCCCAGTTGTTATTGCTGTGTTCAGGTATGGTTTATAATTTGTCAGCTTGATTTGAATTAGTTAACCATGCTTGATTTCACTTGTGACTAAAATGACTTCTTTGTCATCATCTTCTTTTCCTTGATGACAGACAAACAAGGCAGTTGATAATCAATAAACATAGTTTATTCTTCAATGGATGCCCCAAACCAGACCTACACTGTTTATACCTATTTCAAGGTCCTCCGTCAGTTTTTCCCTTGATCTACCTCTGTATTGCTTCCCTTCAGAACCACTACATGACATTTCTTGTGAATAATAATTTGTAGACTTTGTCATGGGTTATGGACAATAGAAAAGAAAACAGAACAGAAAATTGAATCCTTTGAAACGTGGATATATAGCAGAATATGTAGAATTGGATGGAAAGAAAAGAAAACAAATGATAAAGTCTTTAAAAAACTAAAAATGAAAAGAGAACTACTAAATACAATTTAAACAAGACAAATTCGTTCACAACAGCCTACTAAAAGTAATCTTGGAAGGGAAAATGCAAGGTAAAAGAGGCAGAGGCCAATCAAGACCAACATGGATGCGTAACATCAAAATATGAACAAGTCAGCCTATGACAACCTGCACCATCAAAGCAAGAGACAGAGTGGAATGGTGCTCCATGGTAGTCAACCTTTGATGCGGAGACAGCACTCAGTGATGATGATGATGATGTTTACCTTGTCAGGAGCTATTCTAGCCTTATTTATCCTCTTGTTGATATCTTCATTGGCTCCAACATTTGGCTTTTATAGATGTCTGAGTAAGAGTCTTTGTGCATCACTGCAAGTTTTATTAGTACTTGCTGTATTTTTATTTTCTTTACATTATAATTTTTGTTCAGGTGATCATTGTATTTTTAGTGTTTTACATTTTCACTGCAAGACATTTTTAGTAAACTTATATTATTCCTTGTGCAAAACTTATTTGTATATCTTTCCATTTTGATTTAAAAATTATTCAGAATGTTTACATTTTAGATAAATGATTCATTGAGTAGAGTTAATAAATTGCTACAACATATGTTGGTTAATTTTTAGTTATAATGAAAGTTCCTCTACATACATACATTAAATGAATACTTTGAAACCTAATCTCTGTATTAATTGTATCATGTAAAAACACACTAAGTTCACCTAGGTCCATAATTTTAAATAAATTGGTTTTCTCTATTTATATTTTTTATTTCTAAACATACACTAGGGACATTTATCTTAATGTCATATTTTATAAAAATTAAATCAAACAATTTCTTCCTGTTGTCATACTGTTTCTTCTTTGTAAGACTGGAGTGACCTTTAAACCTGAATAAAGGATAAAAACCTACACATTTAATCATTGAATACTGACAAGACAAGATATTAACATTTCCCTGCTCGTTTGGCAGTGACATATGTATAACAGATCTATTTATCTGGTGTCCTTTCGAGATGAAGATGTCACTTAGGGCAGAAATTTTAGACCTTATGTCTGCCTGGCAGTCTTTGCAAATAAATGTCAGACTTTGCACAGGATCCACATTGTATATATTTATATATACACACTTTGCACAGAACTCGACAATAACTTACTACATGCCCTTGTTCTGCGTGTGCCTCTCTATCTCGACAAAGGAACTGATATCCACTGTTGCTACCTACTTTTCAACCCAATTTTCTTTTAGTGTTTCTTTTTGTCAGTCTCTCTTTCCCTCTGTTTCCTATTTGAGGGCTTGCTTTGAGATTTTTTAAATCTCTTCTTATCATGTCCAACATGTGCCCATTTTATTTTCTTGATTTTAGATGATATTGTTGAATGGATGACCATTTTTCTTTCTTCTGCATTAGTGTTGAATTCATTTCATGGTATAAAAAGTATTTTCTTGAGGCATTTGTTTTTGAATGTATCTAATTTATTTCCTGTTTTGTTAGTTGTTTTCCAACTCTCACATGGATTGGTAAAGTGGGTAATACAATTAATCTGAAAATCCTAAACTTTGTTTTTTGTTGTAGTAACATTGATTTCCATGTAATTTCTAAAAGTAACTGCTGCCTTTGCTACTTTCATTCTGTTTTTTCTATGTGTCTCCTGCTCAGTGCAGATAACAGATCTTACTTGAGTTTTATATAAATTTACTCTTCATATTGCTGGGTCACCACCAAAGAAATAGACAATTTCTGCATTTTATAAAATCAAATGTTTGGAAATTATATACATCCATTTTGCATGTTTCTGCTCACACATTTTTTTTTTCTCGTGGAGTTAAAGATTTTCTCTGTGTGTACCCTTGATCAAGCAGCAATTATGTCATAACATAGACGAAATCATTCCACGCTTCGTTGTCAGCATGTGTTTAGTAACTTCGGCAGTCACTTTAATGATTGACTAGGGCATGTAAATTAAAGATGAGTTAAGCCACAGAAGTCATTCTTGCCATTTAGAAATAGAACTTCCATAGTTTCTCTTCATAAATATGTAATTTGAATGGACCTGCCTCATAGTTTTTGTATTTATAAAATATTGAAACTTTCATTTATAACTATTTATTTGTTGTTTTTTTTTTAAAACTATACACAATAAGATTAATTTTAAACAGAGTGTGTCTTGATAATCTATCTGCTGAAAGTGACCTATTCTCTTCATAAACATGCAATTTGAATGGACCTACCTCATAGTTTTTGTATTTATAAAATATTGAAACTTTCATTTATAACTATTTTTTTTTTTTTTAACCATACACATACAGGAGCCGCGATAGCTCAGTGGTTAGTGAACTGGACTACCACGGACAAGGGGTAGGGTTCGATCCCAACCAACGGCTTCCGGGTTCACACAGCCTTAAATGGGTACCAGATTTTTTTCTGGGAAAGTAAAGCAGCACAGGCGTAATACTGACCACATTACCCCAAAAATCATGTGCTGAGGGTCTGTAAAATATAGGGTCACTAACACCATATTTCCCTATACGCCACTTGGCGTGACGGGGGTACTTTACTTTACTTTTATACACATACAGATTAATTTTAAACAGAGTTTGTCTTGATAATCGGTCTGCTGAAAGTGACCTATGGGTTTTCCTGGATTGCTATGATGTAAATTATAATGGTGATATTTGTATCACTAAATAAAGTTACCAACTTTTAGTATGTAGATTAATTTAATTATCCATGTTTACAAATTGATCATTAGCAGAGAATTTAGAAGTATTGTGTTTGGTTTCACACTGCCATATTTCAGAATGTTATTCATTTGCTTGATATATTCTCCAGATTGCAAGATGTACTTATAATACCTCATTAATGTACGATAGTGTTAGCATGGGGTAAGTTGATTGTACTCTGTTGACATGAACAATTTTAATTGTGAGCTTGCATGGGAAAGTATTGTTTTGATTGTATTAAAAATAGCTCTTTCTTTTGCTATGTTTTCAGAGCAGATTACTGAGGTCTCAAAGCACATCTCCGCAAAATAGACCTCAGTGGTGTTGCTGGATTCAATTGCAATGCATGCAGACATATTCCAGAGCACATCTCCCAGGACTTTCATTATGCCATGAATAAAAGATATGGTCATAGAAGTAACTTTGCACAACAAACTATAGAGAAACTGTGAAAATCTCAAACACACCATCCTATCCATTGCTAAGGCAAAAGGAGCAGCAGCTTAATCATATAGTCTTCTTCTTCTTCTTCTACCTTTCAGTCCCCTGTGGAGCATAGGTCTTCAACAAACAATTTCCAAGTTGTTCTGTTTCTTGCCATTCTTTTAAGATCATTCCATGTCTTCCCCATCATCTGCTTCTATCTGTCTTCTCCAAGAATTCTTTGGTCTTTGTCTTTTCCCCTGGGGATTCCAAAAAAGAACCTGTTGTGTAATACTCTCGGTTAGCTTTTAATCACATAGTAGTATTGAAGGTAAAATAAACAAAAATGGACATACTTACACAAACACACATTTATGCACTTACATACAAATTGATATGCACACACACATATGCACAGAGAAAATGTCATATTGATATTTTCTTAACTCACAAAGCATGCTTCGCCGGATTGGCAAGAACACACTCCGCTGTGAGTGGGTTCACTGACTCAACATGTCTCATATCAACAACCCAACTTGGATATATTGTCCCAGACACAGGGGAGTTCATTGCACTGAGATGATTAACTCTTTCTGGACTTTTAATCGACACAACAGCTCCACTTATGAAGGCATACATGACCAAAATCCGACACATCGGCTCGGACCAAGTACAGTTGAATAATATTTTAAAGTAAAGTAATGATTATGTATAAATATTCATCAATACTTGTATTAGATTATTTAGAAGAAGCTTCATAACTACTTTCTTCAATTACCATGTGGTATTATCTTTATTTTTGTAGATACAGTGGTTGCGTTTTCGAAGTAACTTTTTTTTACAAATTTTGGCCACACCATCTCTTGTGCCTAATTTCATTATATTTGGACATAAATACATCAAGTAATGTGTATTTTGAAGAACGTTTGATAAGTTTGTGTATAATTTTGAGAAGAATGCATAGCAACACGCTTCTAGTCAGGGAAAAATAGAGGCATGTGAATTATGGTATTTTGAATTGAAAATTATCTGCCTTTGAATATTTTTATACTATTTATAATAAATAAATATAGAAAAGTAGTACAATTTTATAATAAATTTTAGAACTACAGTCCCCACTTTATATTAGATTCATAGATTACGAAAAGGCATTTGATAGTTTAGACAGAGGAATGCTTTGGAAGTTGCTGAGTCATTACGGAATCCCCACAAAGTTTATTAGCCTGATAAAAACAATGTATGAAGGAACAAAATGTAGTGTGGTGTATGAAGGACAGCTTACAGAAGCATTTGAAATAAGAACAGGAGTAAGGCAGGGATACCTTCTATCTCCATTTCTCTTTCTACTGGCCATAGATTGGATTATGAAAATAACTCAAAACAATAGAAATGGAATTCAGTGGTCACTGATCAAGCAACCTGATGATTTAGACTTTGCTAATGACATAGCTCTCCTATCACACAATCATCAACAGATGCAAGATAAAATGAGCATACTTGATGACAGACAACAACAGATGGGACTGAAAATTAATAGAGATAAGACCAAAATTATCAGAATTAATGCAGTTGGCAATAGCCAAATAAATATAGGAGAAATACCACTACTAGATGTACAATCTTACATGTATCTGGGCAGCAATATAGACAAAGAGGGAGGAACAGAAAATGATACCAAAATAAGGATATCAAAGTCAAATCATCGGACAGTTATCACCACTATTATCCAACAAGGAAATAACTCTGGAGGCAAAACGAGCACTATACAATACAATCTTCATTCCAACGTTGTGCTACCAATGCCAGACCTGGACTCTAGATGCAAGAACAATAAGAAAAATAACCTCTACAGAGATGAAATGTGTTAGACGAATGATAGGAAACAGTCTGAGAGATAAGATCAGAAATGAAGAACTGAGAAAAAAGCTAGGAATAGCGCCAGCCATAGAATATATAAGGAAACAACAGATAAAATGGTTCGGCCACGTGACAAGGCAGAAAGAACAAAACACAACACAACGAGCCTTCAACAAACGTTGTGAGAACAACAGACCCAAGGGTCGACCACGAAAAAGATGGATCGATGGAATATTAGAAGCACTAGGAAACATAACAGCAACAGAGGCGAACAGAAGAGCAAAAGACCGCAAATTATATCTCCCCTCGACGCTGAAAGGCAGATGAAGAAGGAAAGAAGAAGAAGAAGAAGAAGAAGAAAAGCAAGAGGAGCATTTGTTATACTGGGAAACATATGAAAGTCCAAAGAAATTAGGTTAAATACTAAAATAAAAATGGTCAACTCAAATGTTAAGTCAATTTTATTATATGGCTGTGAAAAATGGAGAACAACAAAAATGACAATCATGAAGATACAGACCTTCATTAATGGATGCTTACCCAGAATAAAAGGATGGAAATGGCAGGACAAAATCACTAACATAGAATTATGGAAATGTACCAGTCAAATACAAGTGGATAAAGAGATACCATGAAGACGATGGCGCTGGATAGGACACACGCTGTGGAAGCCAACTGAGAGTATTACACAACAAGCCTTTTTTTGGAATCCCCAGGGAAAAATACAAAGAGGAAGACCAAGGAATTCTTGGAGAAGACAGATGGAAGCAGAGATGAAGATGATGGGGAAGACATGAAATGATCTTAAAAGAATGGCAAGAAACAGAAAGGCTTGGAAAGTGTTTGTTGAAGGCCTATGCTCTACAAGGAGCAGAAAGGTAGAAGAGAGATTTATAATAAATACAGTCGAACCTGGTCTTAGGACCACCTGTTTAAAGCGTTTCCCTGGTTATAGGACCGGGTCTACAATTTCCCCGAGTTTTTTACTATATGTTAACACTGATTACGGCGCTCACCGTATGACGCGACCAGAGACCAGGCTAATTAACCGCCGCCAATGTTATTTATCCCGTTTACGACGACCAGCCAGTCCGTCTCGCTGGGAGCTATAAACGATCGACACAGGTGTCTACAGGTGTTGATGTTTTCCCGTATTTAGTGAGTCCCAGATTACAGTGGGACGTGTTACGTTTATCAGTCAATACTGGTGCAGACACAGATCTATGATTCGTGAAGTGACATCACTTCGCGGTTCCGTCTAGACCAGAGTAGACCATTGCGTGGCCCGTATAAATTACAGGAATTAACTAAAGAATTAGTCATTGCCCGCTTAGAGTGTATTCATGTACATGTACAGTATCTCAGTGAATTATTTTTGTGGATTTTAAAAGTGTTACACACAATATAGGAAATGGCCAGTGTCAAAAGTGTAAAACCAAAAGCATTAACGCTGGAAGAACGAATATCAGTGATTCGACAAAATCAGCAAGGCAAAAGTTCGCGATTATTGGCAGAACAGTTTGGAGTGGGAAAGACACAGATTTTACGTACGTTAAAGAGAAAAGCCGAGTATATGAATGACTTTGAAAATAATGCACCAAGTATGAAAAGAAGGAATAGCAGGAAAACGGGAAATGAAGACATAAATACACTTTGTTGGAAATGGTGTCAATCAGCACTTGCACGAAAAATTCCGTTATCTGGGCCGATGATCAAAGAACGAGCTTTACAGTTTGCAAAAGAATTGGAAAACTCAGTCTTTAAAGCATCGAACGGCTGGTTAGAGGCCTTCATTAAAAGACACAATCTTGTGTTTGGTAAGCAATGTGGCGAAGTCGGTGATTCAGATATGAGTGCTGCGGCTGACTGGACTTCTAAATTATCCGAGATATGCTATGGTTACGCTGCTCAAGACATTTTTAATTTAGATGAAACCGGGTTATTTTTCAAAGCGACTACGGACAAAACATTTTTTGTCAAAGGAGAAAAATGCGCTGGGGGTAAAAAAAGCAAAGAGCGAATAACAGTGATGCTATGCACTAACATGTTGGGGGAACGAGAACCGGCTTTAGTGATTGGGAAAGCAGCTAACCCTAGGATTTTTAAAAACATCAACATAAACACACTGCCAGTGATTTACAGAAACAACAAAAAGGCATGGATGACTGCAGCTATATTTGAAGATTGGCTGAAAAGTTTTGACCGTAAGATGCAGAAAAAAAAGCGCCACATTATTTTATTTGTTGACAACGCTACCTGTCATCCCAAGATCGAACTACAGAATGTTAAGCTGCAGTTTCTGCCACCCAACACAACTGCATTAGTTCAACCCCTAGACCAGGGTGTCATTCAGACATTTAAATTAAAGTTTAGACAAAAACAGCTTCTACATCTTATCACAGTCATGGAATCAAACAAGGATGCTTCCGAAACCGAACTCATGGAACAGGTCAATTTACTGGATGTAGTCTACTGGATTGCTGCAGCATGGAAAGAAGTGGACAACTCAACCATCCTTAAGTGTTTCTGTAAAGCAGGTTTTCATTGTCCTGCTGAAACACACGCATATTCTCTGACGCACATGGAATCTGCATCAAAGACCGACGTGCAAATTGTTTCTACTGCAATTTCTACTGCTTTGGATAACCTTTCAAAAGAATTGTTTGGATACCAATTGACAGACATCTCCATGATTGATTCAGGGCTCCAAACTTGCAACACAATAGAAACAAACTGGGATCTTCCTGCCACTGCAATTTTAGCTGCTGAGGATGTGAATAGTGAATCAGACAACGAACAAGATTCTACTGACATTGAGAAAACATACACTATCGCAGATGCACATAATGCTTTGGAGCTTCTGCGCACCTATTCAATAACAAACGGGAGATCTGACATACTAGACGTTATCATGGACTTGAGAGAAAAATTGAACTTATCGTTTATTTCATCTGTCAAACAACAGACTACCATATTGGATTTTTTTTCAAGTCAAAAGTGATACATGTACAGTATAAGTGGAATCTGTGTATGTGTGTTTTATTTTTGTGTGTTTAACTATCGTGTTTTATGAAAAGTGTCCAACCAGTGGCTATTGTAGACCGACATGTGCACTATGTTCTACTCATGGATTACGCTGATTTGCAGGTTAGTTTTCATAGTGCTTAGGATAAAATTTTTTTTATCGCTCTATTTATTATGTGAAACCTGTGAGGCAGGACCACCTGTCCTATGGGACCAGTTTTTGAAAGTCCCGTGAATGGTCGCCTTAGACAGGTTCGACTGTAATATATTTTTTCATTCAGATATCACCAGTATAATGATATTTTTATTTTCTTTAACCATTTTCCTTTTCGGTGATGTACAACATACACCACATTTAATTATATTATTGCGTGAAATTGTAAAAAGAAAAACGTGATGGAATTTTTCTAAATTGAAAACTAATCTGGCCCAAACCTAAATAAAACCGAAAGTCCACCAAAGTCCAGAAAGAGTTAACAGGTTGGCAGTGTCTGCCATTGTGCAGGAAACTTCTGGATAGTGTCGCTTCAAGCATTGAAACTCACGATGCAAAGCGGTATTGCTCACCTTCCCAGAGTTCTACCCTGGTACCCATTTCTACTGCGGGGTATTTCTTTTTTTCCAACCACAAGTATAATTCACACTGCTTTTCAGGGTGGTTTTCATAACTAGGCTACCGAGGCACTGTGGGAACAATTCTAACACATTAAGAATGTCGTGGGGGGAAAAAATCAAGATTTTTGTATCATGGATGAATACAATTTTATCAATTTGGTATCATATCAGTGTAACAAAGCTAGTTGTTCGGTGATGTGACAGATACAAAATAGATCCATTTCTGTTTTTCTAATAACTATTAATAATAATTACAACATGTTATGTTACATTTCCAGAATTCATGTCATATATATGTTTTTTTTTAACAAATAGAAGCCACATACAACATAAACATATAAAGAATAATTATACAGTCGAACCTGGTCTTAGGACCACCTGTTTAAAGCGTTTCCCTGGTTATAGGACCGGGTCTACAATTTCCCCGAGTTTTTTACTATATGCTAACACTGATTACGGCGCTCACCGTATGACGCGACCAGAGACCAGGCTAATTAACCGCCGCCAATGTTATTTATCCCGTTTACGACGACCAGCCAGTCCTTCGTCTCGCTGGGAGCTATAAACGATCGACACAGGTGTCTACAGGTGTTGATGTTTTCCCGTATTTAGTGAGTCCCAGATTACAGTGGGACGTGTTACGTTTATCAGTCAATACTGGTGCAGACACAGATCTATGATTCGTGAAGTGACATCACTTCGCGGTTCCGTCTAGACCAGAGTAGACCATTGCGTGGCCCGTATAAATTACAGGAATTAACTAAAGAATTAGTCATTGCCCGCTTAGAGTGTATTCATGTACATGTACAGTATCTCAGTGAATTATTTTTGTGGATTTTAAAAGTGTTACACACAATATAGGAAATGGCCAGTGTCAAAAGTGTAAAACCAAAAGCATTAACGCTGGAAGAACGAATATCAGTGATTCGACAAAATCAGCAAGGTAAAAGTTCGCGATTATTGGCAGAACAGTTTGGAGTGGGAAAGACACAGATTTTACGTACGTTAAAGAGAAAAGCCGAGTATATGAATGACTTTGAAAATAATGCACCAAGTATGAAAAGAAGGAATAGCAGGAAAACGGGAAATGAAGACATAAATACACTTTGTTGGAAATGGTGTCAATCAGCACTTGCACGAAAAATTCCGTTATCTGGGCCGATGATCAAAGAACGAGCTTTACAGTTTGCAAAAGAATTGGAAAACTCAGTCTTTAAAGCATCGAACGGCTGGTTAGAGGCCTTCATTAAAAGACACAATCTTGTGTTTGGTAAGCAATGTGGCGAAGTCGGTGATTCAGATATGAGTGCTGCGGCTGACTGGACTTCTAAATTATCCGAGATATGCTATGGTTACGCTGCTCAAGACATTTTTAATTTAGATGAAACCGGGTTATTTTTCAAAGCGACTACGGACAAAACATTTTTTGTCAAAGGAGAAAAATGCGCTGGGGGTAAAAAAAGCAAAGAGCGAATAACAGTGATGCTATGCACTAACATGTTGGGGGAACGAGAACCGGCTTTAGTGATTGGGAAAGCAGCTAACCCTAGGATTTTTAAAAACATCAACATAAACACACTGCCAGTGATTTACAGAAACAACAAAAAGGCATGGATGACTGCAGCTATATTTGAAGATTGGCTGAAAAGTTTTGACCGTAAGATGCAGAAAAAAAAGCGCCACATTATTTTATTTGTTGACAACGCTACCTGTCATCCCAAGATCGAACTACAGAATGTTAAGCTGCAGTTTCTGCCACCCAACACAACTGCATTAGTTCAACCCCTAGACCAGGGTGTCATTCAGACATTTAAATTAAAGTTTAGACAAAAACAGCTTCTACATCTTATCACAGTCATGGAATCAAACAAGGATGCTTCCGGAACCGAACTCATGAAACAGGTCAATTTACTGGATGTAGTCTACTGGATTGCTGCAGCATGGAAAGAAGTGGACAACTCAACCATCCTTAAGTGTTTCTGTAAAGCAGGTTTTCATTGTCCTGCTGAAACACACGCATATTCTCTGACGCACATGGAATCTGCATCAAAGACCGACGTGCAAATTGTTTCTACTGCAATTTCTACTGCTTTGGATAACCTTTCAAAAGAATTGTTTGGATACCAATTGACAGACATCTCCATGATTGATTCAGGGCTCCAAACTTGCAACACAATAGAAACAAACTGGGATCTTCCTGCCACTGCAATTTTAGCTGCTGAGGATGTGAATAGTGAATCAGACAACGAACAAGATTCTACTGACATTGAGAAAACATACACTATCGCAGATGCACATAATGCTTTGGAGCTTCTGCGCACCTATTCAATAACAAACGGGAGATCTGACATACTAGACGTTATCATGGACTTGAGAGAAAAATTGAACTTATCGTTTATTTCATCTGTCAAACAACAGACTACCATATTGGATTTTTTTTCAAGTCAAAAGTGATACATGTACAGTATAAGTGGAATCTGTGTATGTGTGTTTTATTTTTGTGTGTTTAACTATCGTGTTTTATGAAAAGTGTCCAACCAGTGGCTATTGTAGACCGACATGTGCACTATGTTCTACTCATGGATTACGCTGATTTGCAGGTTAGTTTTCATAGTGCTTAGGATAAAATTTTTTTTATCGCTCTATTTATTATGTGAAACCTGTGAGGCAGGACCACCTGTCCTATGGGACCAGTTTTTGAAAGTCCCGTGAATGGTCGCCTTAGACAGGTTCGACTGTATAAGATTTAACTTTAAGATTCAAAATAAGTGGAGAAGATGGTAAGGATTTTCCCCTGGGATATAACCAAAAATATATATGGTTCGACTGTCTGGGCAAAAATGAAAATAGTGGTAAAGAAGTACCTAGATAATTATGGCAGAAAATGTGCTAAATTGAAACCTCATGGCAGTATAGTTTTAAGTGTATTATGGCTGTAATATAAAAAAAAAAAGCAAGAGATTTCAAAGAAAACAAGATTCTGCAAGGATTCACCAATGTGAATTTCAAAAATTGTTAACACAATGAGTTGTGAAGATACATAGTTTCTTTAGTCTCTCAACATTTGAACAACACTCTTCTCACCTGCAAAACAGGAGATGTACCTTCATATGAGAAGCATAAGCTGTAAAGAACAACCAATTTATAGTTGAATAGTCAAGTTGTTGCAACATTATACGTGATGTTATTTTTAATAATACATGTGGGTAATTATTTAGTTTTTATTTAAATCACGCTCTCTGGGCACAAATTTTTAATACACCGATTAATATTTTCTAATTTTTAGGTCAAAATGAAAATGTCTAAGGAAAATACTTGGTATAGCGTGGAAGGAATTCAAAACAAACAAGGAAATTAGAGAGATCGCCGATCAACCACTAATATCTTCAGTAATCAAGAAAAGATGATGGTCATATATGTTTGACATGTGATGAGGAGAGACAATAACCGAATAACAAAGCAAGTCCTCATGTGGGAAACAACAGGTAAGAGGAAAAGAGGCCGACCCAGAGAGACATTAAGAAGAACATTGATCAGAGAGGCAAGAGCAGCAGAAATTGGTTCTCTCAATGAGATAGAGTTGCTTGCACAGAACAAAGACAAATGGCAAGATTTAATAAAAAGATCTTTACAAGGATTTAAAACTGCTAGAATAAAAATTTAGATTAGAGAAAGAGTATCTGGGTCTCTGCCCTATGGGCCGGCTACAGCTCGAAAGGTCAATGGATAGATAGAATCTTGAGGTCAAAATTAACTATAAAAAGACATAGGACATAGTAAAATTATTATTATTTCCTTGGTTTATCAAACAAAATATAACATTTTTATGAACTTCAATTTTTAGGGCCAAAAGTGGTGATGAGATGTGCAACTTTTATATAATGTTCTACACTGACAACTCTGTGGAAGATCCATATGGTGAATGTAAATGGAACAGTAAACCTGAATTAACTGGTAGTCATCTCCCTCAGGATGTTAGTGCCACATTATTTCCAAATCCTGTGTTGGAGGAAGAAGCTAAACAACACAATCCCCATGAAGAAACCAGCAGAACATCAGGTTCAGTTCATGATGGTGAAGGTAAAGTTTGCATTCTTGTATACCCTTATACATGTTATTACATTTTTTAGATAATTTTGTTCTTTAAATTTATAAAAAGGGTATATAACATATGTTTTTTTTATAGTTTTCTTTGCATGAGGTTGGGAGCCTTGGTAGTGTGATGAAAGAATTGATTTACAGAGGGTAAGATAACAACTCCATCCACTATATATAGCCATAGAAGAATTCTTTTTGATGGGCCTTGCATGTTTTATCCGAGCCTGTTACAAGATATATAGGGAGGAGAAAATTATAAGAAATATAATATCAAAATTAATGTATAAAGAAAAGTAAAGTGCCTCGTCACACCAAGTGGCGTATAGGGAATATGATGTTAGTGACCATAAATATTACAGACCTTTGGCACATGATTTTTGAGGTAATGTGGTCGGTATTACGCCCGTGCCGCTTTACTTTCCCAGAAAAAAATCCGGTACCCATTAAAGGCTGGGTGAACCCAGAAGCTGTCGGCTGGGATGGAACATCAACTCTTGTCCTTTGTAGTGGGTCATGTCATGTATATGAATAACGTTTTTTCCCAGAAAGGCACCTTAAGGTGTGTCAAAGAGATTGTTTAATTATTCGTAAGTGGATATGAAAAAGATGACTACACAAAAGTACAGAATGTGAAGTTGTTTTATTTTTCCTCTAAATTTAACTTCCTTGGAAACTATTGTTGTAATGGTTCTTATGTTACCTATCATTTATGTTATTTTGTTTCTTATAACCTTTACTAAATTAATTATTTACATCGTTAATATTCCTCTCAGCAACAAATTTATAAAATCAAGAATTTGAAAGATTTCTTGACCATGCAGGTTATTGTGAAATAGTTGCACATAATAGTGTTAGTTTTTAAAACAGTTTTCAAGATGAGACTATAATATCTCCGTAGATTATATATTGGAGTACAATTTTAGTTATATTTTATTTTATAATTATCATCACTATATCTGACCATTTTCAGTAATGAGGACACAGATGGCAAATGAAAGTGCAGCTGATAGTGTAGTTTCTCAAAATATAAAGATAACAATCTTCAAAGTAAAATGCCTACACAAGACAACCAGAGACATGTCAGTGAATTTAATGGATTTAATGTTGAAACTAACAGTCCTGAGAAATCATTGGAGATGTTGCAATATGATTATGATTTTGATGACTTGGACTCCACGGGCAGAGCTTATGACAAGAGACAACAGCAACCACAGCATGAGTATTATGATGAGTATGCAGCCAATGATCTTAGAGAGAAAGGATTGTTTGATCCTAGACCTGGAGGTTCTCCTGAACAAGGTCTCAGTCGTAACCGCAACAAGGAATTTGAGAACATGAATCAACTGCAACATTTTCCCCATAAGAACCAGCAGTACAGACTACCACATCAAGGGATTTCAAACTCTGATGTTAATGTTGGCATTGGTTCTAATCCAAGAAGGCCAGTAGAATCTGGACCACCTGTGGTCAATAATAACCAGGTTGGTGTTGGCACTGTAGTTGGAGAAGTGGCCAAGCCTCAAAGCCGTGAGTTGGAATAGCATTGTACTGCATGATCTGTTTACCTGTATACAGTAACTGTGTTTGATGTTGTTGCTAATATGACCTTGGAAACCAGAACTGTGAATATTGTAAATATATATTTTCTTTTGTGTAAACCTATAGTCAAAGGCAAATAAGCTAAACATGTTAAACATGTCTCTGTTAAAAGACAACATGATAAAATATAATTTTATACCAAGAAAAACTCAGAAGGAATAGGACGAGACTGACTCAAACAAATATATGCAGATGATGAAATGAAATTATGTTGTAAAACAAATCAGAAGTTTGCTAAAACAAATTAGTTTGAAGGAAAATATATATAAAGGCCTGCAGAAAAATAGTTTAAATTATTTTTGTTCATTATCCTGAATGGTGGAATAATACAGATTTTTACATGCTTGGATTTGTTTGTGTAGTAACTAAAATACTGTTCATTTAAAATATGTGCTTTTTTTTGTGCATAATTTATATTGGACAATACTTTATTACTTTAATTTAATATATATAATATAATACAAGCTATCACTTATTTTTTTAATTTTATTTGGTGTTTTTTTTAATTGGGGAGGGGGGCGCAGCATGCTTTTTTGGCTGGTATAACATCTAAAAAGACATACACCATTGTGCAAGAGCAACCAGCTCACAGCTGGAAAAGAATAGGTCAAGTTCTTTGGGAGTAAAAATCAACTACTTGATGTTGTTTGTGGTATAGAATTTTCAGTACTGCAATGCTATATGGAACTCTTAAGCGCAAAAATAATTAATGTTGTCTTTTGTAATTCTTTTTCCTTCCTTGTTACATCTTGTTGTTAATGCTGGCTTATGGTATGGTGTTCGTTGCCAGTCATCTTATCTGTTGACAATTTAACTTGATGTTTCTGGATGTAACTCAAAATCGGTGTTACATCTAATCTTTATCTGTCATCTACATTCCTGTCACATTTAGTAACCTTCGTTAAATAACATCACATTTCATTAATTTTTTTTTTTTTTTTTTTTGGGGGTGGGTGTTTATCTGTTAATATCTATATTTTACATTGATAGCACAATAAAGACAGAAAGAACATGTGTTTATATATTACTCTTTGTATCAAATATTACATCTATTTTATTTATTTGATGGTAAATTTCTACTTATTTGGATTGTTTTGATGCATTAGAAGTGTATTTCAGCCTCTATTTTCTTCATTTGATATTGTATACTTCTGAAATACCTTCATTGTCATTTAATATTTTATACTTCTGAAATACCTTCATTGTAACTTTGTTTCTTTTCTATCTATATTCATAACTTCTGTTGTTTTTTTCCCTATTAATATTATGTATTTGTATCTATGTATGTTCCACTCAGTTCTTTCAAGGATTGTATTTATTTTTGTGTTGTTGTTGTTATTAGTGCCAGATCATCAGCAAAGAGGAGCTCTCCCTGTGTTTCACTATAATTTGTAGCTTTACATGTAGTCTTGAAGCACATTTCTTGTTGCTATCAGATTCTGCTAATTGTATTATAGGTAATACTTTAAAGTTCATTAATCCATTTTAAGTGTAAAAATGAATGGCATGAATCAATGCACAGTGGAACCTGCTATTATTTTAACTATGTCTGTAGCTTGTATGTGTTTCTTTAACCTTATCACTTACTGTTATAAGTTTGTGCTGCCTTTTGTCACTTATATTGTGATTTTCCACTTCACTTAAGAGCAGGATAAGTGTACAGCATTTGTTGATTATACTTATATTATTAATATGAATTGTTTGCTAAACTGTTTGTAATATTTATATGCCTTTAATTCCATTTGCTACACAAATAATATATTTAAAACTGTTCATAAATTAAATATTACTAAAGAGGCTCAATAAATGTGTAAAAAAAACCATCAATAAAATTTCAGAGATCGGCAATTGAAAAATGAACAAATTCCTTTGTGAAAAACACACAACAAGGCTATTTTCCTCTTTTTAAATGCTAGAAGTAGGTTAGAGTGAGTTAAAAACGATGAATTAGAATATATAAGCGATTTTATGTGGAACAAACCTATTGGTTGCTGAACTGTTGCAGAGTGAAAATTATTGGAGTCTTTTGGTTGCTCAAATGTTGAGAAGACTTTTAAGGGTTAACACGTACAAATGGGGAAAAAATATCCCCATACACATTTATAAAGGTTCAAATGTAGGTCGGCATGATTTCATTAGCTAGCTCATATATAAGCAAAGCCATTTTTTCAATTTTGCATACATTTTTAGTGATTTCATTTTTGTAATAATCTATTTATAGATTCATTTTAAGAAGAAAAAAATTAGAAATGTTATACAAATGGTGTATTTCCTTATAAATTTGTGGCTACAGCATACAAGTTTTTTTTTAAAAATAATTCTGTACCAATATAAGGATCCCTTTACCACTATGGAAGGTATGTTAACAATTAAATAGAAAGAGGAAAAGGGGGAGCTTCTAAAAGATAGATTATCAAAACTTCAAATGCAACATAGCTTATGTATGAAGCAAACCACAGACCTAACAAAGTGTCCCTCAATCGTAAGCCACAAAAAAGATTTAGAACAGGTTTTATTCGTGGAAATTTCTTGTAAATAATTTCATGCAGTGAGTTTGTCTTGCAAAATATTTTTAAACAATTTTTTAAATAACATATCTATAAATTTGAGTGTTCTAACTTTTTTGGGCTTGACTTTTATTAGATTCATTTTCTGAAAAATATCATAACATTTTCATTACATGCCGTTTTTCATTTTGTCATTTCACACTATACAATAGGTAAATATTGTACTTGTTATATATACATCAATGGAAAGGAATATGAATACTGAAAATATCAGTAAATTGTTGATATTTGATTATTTGAAGGAATAAGTATATTATTACAAATAAAATGTTCATGGGTAGAAAGTTTATTAATTCAAAATATTCCAACTTGCTTACCTTTTTTTATAGTTAAAAGTGTTATTTTTTTTTATTTTATTTTACACAAAAGTATCCAAAATCCAACAAGATACAATTTATTTGATTCATATGCATTCATTCATATCTGTAAATTCTGATTTTATTTACATTTTTGTGAATGGCTTCAGAATCACAACAAATATGATCAGTTGAGCAAAGAAATTATATCAGTCGATATCAAAAGTGCAGGCTATACCTATATTGACATGAAATACTAATGAAACCTAAGTTTAGCAGTAAATAACATTGGTTAATATAAAACTCAAGTTACCGCTTTACACAACATAAATTTAACCATACTCATCTGATCTGCTATATTGGATAGTGGTCCTGAAAGTGTTAATATTGTCCCTAATTTTTACTTAAATAAATGTAATTAAAAGGATGGGCTAATATTTTGTAACATTTGAGATTCTTTGACTGGCTTTCTTATTTTGCTTGGTAAAAAAAATATTTTATATGCAGCATCTTTGAACCTTCCTGCATAGCAGTTATTGAATTTCTTTAGGTAGAAAATGAAAGCATCATAAATATTCGTAGATGTGTAATGCATGTACATAGAGAGATGATAGTGAACATGTTTTTTTTGTTTGTTTGTATTCACCTGACAACTGAAGGAGTCTTCTCTTGATTCTCCTCATTATCTACCTTAGATATGAGATAGACGTTAAGTGGGTGTAGATGCATTATCTTGTCATTTAATTTGGGTTTTTTGGCCCAGCGCATCCAACTTCAACATGGCATTTCTTAGTATTAGATTTCCTTCCTTTTCTCTACACACTTAGCCAGGCTAGACTTATTAGTCTGTTTCTTGGGGTTCTGTAACAGCATAGTCAGTCATTGGGTACACTGTTTTTCAGCAATGGAAGAAAGTTGAAACATCAGCCACACACATTGTGGTGATGGCTGCAAAGCTGCAACAAACCCTTATTCAGTACATTGAGAGAATTACAATAAAACAAACCTGCTGCTAACATACTTTTCATAAGATACATTTTTCCTGTATTTAATATGCTTTTTATGTGTGTTTTTTAATACAGCCCATACTCTCAATTAATATGGGAAAAGATAATTTATTTTTGTGAAATTCCGCATTTTGTTTCTTTTTAAAATTATTCTACACGTACAATTTTTCTAAAACTGTATATCTGCTACATTCCGGAGGCAGTGAAAAGCCAAAACAAGTTATCGAGAACGACTTGCATTTTAGTGCATTTAACTGGAGATATCACATGTAGTGTTAACTATATTTTTATTGACAGGAAGTTACAGTGAACTCATCGCATTTTAACTCATTTAACTGGAAGTATCAAATAACTATAGCGCTACTAAATATACATCGGGTGAAAGGTCAAGGGAAAAAAATAACTTCGCTTGCAATACAATCTACTGGCTACATGCAGCATAGAGTAGCTTTCTCTTTAATTTTTGGATGGAAATTGCAGTCTAATATAACATAGAAGACTTGGTCTAAGGTTGGAATGTGTTGAGAAGTAGGCAAGGCCCCCAAGATATATGCCTGGCACCCCCCATTGTATTCCTATGGCATGGGGTGAAAGTTAAAAGCAATTGATTTTTGCTGTAATCACGATAAACACTGTCGCTTGGTAGTTTCAAGATATTGGATTCGCAAGTCAGAACTGCATTTGAATGCAGTAGGTGCGCTTTTTAAAATAATTTTGTAATTATTAATTTAAACATGTTAAATAGAGCTGCCCAAAACAATTTTACCTTTGTTTTCACAAAATTTGAGTGATCAGCTGATCTCTATCTACTAATTTGCATCAAAATAATAATTTTTAAGGCACCATCTATATTCATTGCTAGTCAAATCACACTCTTTTGTCAATAGCTCTGTATTTTTAAATGTTTAATAATTAATTTACTGGATAATATTGAAAAAAAAAACACATTCTTGAATTTACCGATTTAAAGTTAAATATAACATAAATGCCACATTTGGAAGAAATCTCATGGCGACTGCAGGAACTATTATTATTAGTAACATTTAATATCATTAATATTTATTATTACAAATTAACACTTAAAATTGATATGTACTTTTTTTTTCATTTGTATGAGTTTTTTTGGCCTGGTGTATAGGTTCACCTAAAAAATATATGGAAGGTATGTGCCCAACCTGACATTACTGTGAGTGGCGTATTCCAAATTTTAATAAAACAGTCCCTGAACTAAAAAGAAAATGTGCTGCAGTTCTTATTGAATGCCTCTTGTATATTTACAGAAATACATTTTGAACGTAGCTTAGAGTTCAATGCTTCCTGGCCAACACAGAGGATTGAATTTGGCCAAGTTGGAGGTGTAGCCACAGACAGTGATGGAAATGTATACATCTTTCATCGTGCATCAAGATTGTTGACTGACAGGTAAATGCTAATATTTAATATGTCATTCTATCTATCTATCTATTGACCTTTCGAGCCGTAACCGGCCCATAGGGCGTAGACCAAGATACACCTTCTCCTATATGAATTTTTGTTCTAGCAGTTTTCTTTTAAAGATATTTTATCAAATCTCGCCATCTGTCTCTGTTCTGTGCAAGCAGTTCTATCTCATTGAGGGAGCCGATTCCTGCTGCTCTTGCCTCTCTCATCAATGTTCTTCTCAGTGTCTCCCTGGGTCTTCCTCTTTTTCTTTTACCTGTTGTTTCCCATATGAGGGCTTGCTTTGCTATTCGATTATTATCTCTTCTCATCACATGTCCAACGTATGACCATCGTCTTTTCTTTATTACTGAAGATATTAGTGGTTGATTGGCGATTTCTCTAATTTCCTCGTTTGTTTTGAATTCGTTCCATTCTATACCAAGTATTTTCCTTAGACATTTATTTTCGAATGCGTTCAACTTTGTTTCTATATCTCTTGTTGTTTTCCAGCTTTCACACGCATACGTAAGGGTTGATAGTACATTTGATTTGAATAGCCTAAGTTTTGTGTTTGTGCTAATGAGTTTTGATTTCCACAACTTTTCAAGGCTTCTGAAAGACATTGCTGCTTTAGCCAGTCTGATTCTAATTTCTTTGCTCGTATCCCCTTCTCGATCAATGTGACTTCCAAGATAGATAAAGTGATCGATCTCTTCTACTGGTTTGTTTTCCATGTATATTTTGTCACTTGTTGGAATTAAACTTTTCATGACTTTAGTCTTTTCATGATTGACCTCAAGCACAATTTTGCTGGCTATTGATGATAGTTCATTTGTGTTTTCCTGCATCGTTTTTATCTGACTGCTGATGAGAACTATGTCATCAGCAAAGTCGAGGTCCTCCAAATGGTCTCCTTGTATCCATTCGATGCCTTTATTACCAGTGCAGCATTTCTTCATTATGAAGTCCATAACAATTCCAAATAACAAGGGCGATAAAATACATCCTTGTTTAACCCCAGTTTCTATTGGGAAACATTCGCTCAGTCCTTCCTCTGTTTGAACTGCACATGTGTAACCATCATACATGTCTTTGATAATATTTATGATTTTTGATGGTAAACCATATTGCTTCAGAATTTTCCACAAAGAATCTCTATGAATACTATCAAATGCTTTTTTGAAGTCGATGAAGTTAAGTACAAAAGGTTTTTGCTTTTCAATGTGTTCCTCCAATATAAGTCGTAGAGTGAAAATGTGGTCAAGACAGCTTCTCCCTT
The DNA here is from genome assembly GCA_032433765.1 of Megaustenia siamemsis. Classification (NCBI taxonomy): domain Eukaryota; kingdom Metazoa; phylum Mollusca; class Gastropoda; order Stylommatophora; family Ariophantidae; genus Megaustenia; species Megaustenia siamemsis. The sequence goes on along the minus strand of JAVIAB010000051.1, from coordinate 69,112,094 downwards.
TTCTAAACCCAGCCTGTTCTTCACGCATTACTGTATCTATTGAATCCTTTATTCTATTTAGGATGATTTTACAGAATAACTTTGAGGCAACTGACAAAAGTGTCACGCCTCTCCAGTTGTTACAATCTCTAAGATTGCCCTTTTTTGGGATCTTAACAATGATTCCTTTTTTCCATTTATGAGGCGTCTTCTCTGTTTTCCAAATGATGTTGAACATTTTTTGGAGATGTATTAAATTACTAATAATTTAAATTAAATGTAATAATATGTCATTATGTGAGTGTTTTTAGCAAGGATTTTCTAAATTTTTTTTCAAGGAATTTCCAAAGAAATAAAAAAGTTTACGGGTCAGTTACATTTGAAGAAAAACATTTTAAAAGGAACTTTTGTCAAAAAATCTTCATTTGGTGGAAACAGATTTAGAGAATTATGAAAAATCATGAAATCTATGAGGCTCTTTCTTTGTAATTTTTTTTTTTATATAGTCTTTGAATTGAGTTCATATGGCATCTTATTTGTGCATGTTAAGTTTAACATATGTCTGCTATTATGTTATTCTTTAACATTTAATTAACCTTTGTTATTAGTAGGAAACAAAATCATTTGACTGGTTAATGTGTCTCTCTCATTTCATTTTGTGTATGCATGTGCTTAAGTGTGTTTGTAGAATAGAGAGTAACATTGTTACCAACAAACGTCATCTCATAACAAGCATTAGCAAATATATGCAAAACAGAAAAAGAAAATGAAGACGTTTAAATTAATAGAGCAGCAACATTTTAAATGCCACATACAAATTATTTATTCAGCAGAACTCAAAGCGCTGTCAAGAACAAACTATTTTCCTTCCATATTGTTAGGTACAAGAGAATAGATCAACTTGAAAAATGAAGAAAATCCTAAGTGTACATGTTCATAAATATTTAAAGAAGTTATTTATTATTTATAAGCTACCCAGAAGATCCAAAGTAATTTTCTCTATTGTCCTTCTGAGCTGAAGATGGCACATAGAGAACAGAAAATGTAGACACTTTAAGTCCAACGATCTTTGTTATCGAGTGTCAGACCTTGCACAGGACCCACATTGTATCTTGCCACACATCCCTGTTCTGGGCAAGTTGCTCAGTCTTGGTAAGGGAGCTGATGCCTGTTATTATACCTCAGTATTCTTTTTAGTGTTTTTCTAGCTTGGCCTGTTTTTCTTTTACCCTCTGGTTCCTGTTTGAGAGCTTAAAGATTCTCTTGTCTCTTCTCATCACAAGGTCAACATAAGACCACCTTCCTCTCTTTATTATAGTTGATATTTTTGGTGGATGCTTTGTCAATTTTCTTACTTCTGCTCTAGTCTTAAATTCACTCTATGGTAGTATATAATGCATTTTTCTCAGGCATTTGTTTTAAAATGCATCAAATCTATTTTCTATCTCTTTAGTTGTTTTAATAATAAAGTAATAATTACTTATGAAATATTCATAACTAAGAAAAAATGTTCTTTGTGAAGTATTAAAAAAGACAGACAGTATCTGAGCCACTAGCTAGCTCACTGTGCTTGATGTCTTTTGTAATTCTACCATTTTGTGTATCCCATTTGACCAAGCTATCATAGTCGACATTGGTTTTAGAAAGCTTGTCTTGAGGCAAGATATTCAGGACAAAGATATCCTATAACTTGCAAAATATTCACGAGGACAAAATGTGATCTATTTTTTTTTACAGAATATTCAGAAAAAACATGTCTAATATTCTTAAAATTTTAAGGTCAACAAAAATTGAGCTTGAAATAAACATAAAAAAGCTAAGTAATGTGCAAAGCTAGCAGTTTGGCCCCTCCAGGCCTTTGGTTTTGGGCCTCTAATTTTCCTCTCACCATTGACCATCGTTTTCATAGTAGTTTGGCAGCCTATCTTTCTTTTCTCCCCCCCCCCCCCCCCCATTTCCGATTTGTTCTCCCGCCACACAGATGCTCTTGTCCTTCTAAACTTGCGCTTCAGTCACTTGTTACTTTCTAGACACATCCTTTAAACTCCAAGTCATTCTGCTGTGTTCCAGCATGGAGGGCAGACTTGCTGTTTTAAGCTAAGTGCATTTTGTGATACATTTTTCTATTTTTTTATATTTTTCTATTTTATATATCTTGACGCCCATCCTACCTCTCCTCATGTAGTATTCATTTCTCTCTTCCCTCTCCTTTCTTATTTCAACATCCTACTTTCCTCGCCCTCCACTTGATCATCTAACATGTAGTTATAGATAATTGTGCTTCACCATTTGTTGTCGTTGTCCCTGTATTCTGAAGAAGGCCACAGGCCGAAACGTCATTATTGTCTTGTGTTCCTTCCTTGTAAGGCTGTCACCATACTTTGGAGTGTTTAGTACACCCCACCACTGGCTCCTTTACTGAATTAACATTGATTGGTTAGTCAAAGGCCCCAGGCCCCAGTATCACTGCAAACAAATTAAAATCCATAATTTCTCCATTGCCCGTGCCAGTGGAATCATCCAAATTAAAACTCATTTCATTGAAGGCCCCAAACAAAGAAAGGCAGCTGCAGCCCCCATCATAGCAGCTACAGCACAATTAATTTAATTAATATTGTATGACTGTTACTATACAGTGAAGAAGGTGATTTGATACTTGTAGATTTTGTAAATGGAAAAAAAATATTGCATGCACAGTGAGGCATAAATCTTGTTTGTTTGTTCATTCTTGTTGAGTACAAATGCTACAATAATGTGGTATAGAATTTTGTTAATCATAATTGCAATTTATAAAAATTGTATGTTTCTTGTTCTTTCAAACAGATTATTTTCTTTGGACAATGACTTCTTGTACCCAGATTCTCCAATACCTGAGGATGTGATTGTTGTCCTTGACAGTCAGGGCAGACTCGTGCGCAAGTTTGGAGCAGGACAGTATGTAAAAAATTTTGTTTAACTGATTGCATGTTATTTTATATCTCATAATTTACTTATATTTTCAGACATTGGCTTCAATCTTAAATGTATTTTATGAAAATAGTGGCTGGTTAAGATAAGGTTGTTAATAGCTTCCTAAAGTTTGTCTTTGAAGATTGCCTATCTTTGCACACTTTCATATGTATGTTAATTTTGTTATATATTTAGAAAGTAGTAGTCTTCTACCAACTCTGTAGAGTTAGCTTAGCTTCTTTTCTTCTTTTTCACCCTTTCAGCTCCTTGTGTAGCATAAGTCTTCAGCAAACATTTTCCAAGCTTTTGTGTTTTGTGCCATTTTTTTTTTAAACACATCCCATGTTTTCCCCATTTAAAAAAAAACTGTTTCCACCTGCCTTCTCCAAGTCTCTCTTTGCCATTTCCTTTTATCATCTTCCCTAGGGTTCCATAAAGTATGCCTTAGTTTGCTTGACTTGCACTTTTTTTTTTTTTTGCATCATTCAATATTTCAGAATTGTCTGAATGTGTAATGTTATTTTGCATTTTTCTGTACACTATTGAATAAACTGTTAAATTAATGAATAAATTGTTCATCTATGACAGATATTTCATGCCTCATGGAATTACAGTTGATAAAAGTGGAAACATTTGGCTCACAGATATTGCCATGCATCAGGTACGCTTTTGCTATTACTTAAAAGAAATACTTTTGGCACAGTTAATTAAAGCTTCCTCATATGAACATGGGTAACAACTTAATTTGAAATTGTTATGGAATCCAGGCTATTATACTTGAGGCTTCATTCATAATAACCATAGATTAAGAGATATTTTGTAATTACCCCTGATTTAATTTTTTTCAATGTAATGTTCTTTAGTTTCATTTCACAGTAACTGCACTTGACCACCACCATCCCCACCCCCGGAGAAATGGAAAAAAGTCACAATGATAGTTTTCATTTTTTAATTTATTTTTTATATAACTCTGCTTTTGATGTCATCTTGGTCATAGCTTTTCTCACAATGTATCTCTGTTGCCACAGCAGACACAGTATTTGATGATGATGATGATGATGATACTGTGCAGTTCTCTGGGCATAGGAAAATGAATGCAGCAGAAGAAAAGCAAGAGGAGTTTTAATTTTGTATGAAGCATAGTGAAATCCAAAGAAATTAGTTAAATATAAAAATAAGGATTTTTTTTTTCCATACAGTGTTAAATCAGTTCTTTTTTGTAGTTGTGAAACATGGAGAACAACAAAAATGACAGTCATAAAGATACATATTTCATTAATGAATGTGTCATCATCATCATCGAGTGCCATCAATCTTAGCAACGAAGGTTGACTACCATGGAGCGCCATTCTGCTCTGTCTCTTGCTTTGATGGTGCAGGTTGTCATAGGCTGATTTGTCTATCTTTTGAGGTTACTCGTCCATGTTAGTCTTGGTCTGCCTCTGCCTCTTTTACCTTGTATTTTCCCCTCCATGATTACTTTCAGTAGGCTGTTGTCTTTTTTAACATGGCCCAAAAATCGCATTTGTCTTGTTTGAATTGTGCTTAGTAGTTCTCTTTTCATTTTTAGTTGTTTTAAGACTTCATCGTCTGTTTTCTTCTCCTTCCATCCAATTCTACCTTTTCTTCTATATATCCACATTTCAAATGCTTCAATTCTCTGATCTGTTTTCTTGTCTAATGTCCATGTTTCAGCACCATATAGGAATATTGAGAAGATGTAACATTTTGCTATTCTTAGATTTAGCCATAGAGTTTAGAAGCAGTGATGCCTGCAATATGTGCCATTTTGGCACGCAAAGTTTCTATTTTTGAGATTGTGGTCCTGCCCTATGTGCCGTCTTCGGTTCGAAAGGACAATAGATAGATAGATTTAGCCCTGGTGTTATTTGTTTTGATGTTAGTATATTCTCCATGACATTACAATTGCTTTTTTCCATTCCTATTCTTTTGTTTATTTCAGTTGTACATTTTCCATCACTGGTTATAGTATGTCCAAGGTAGTTGTAGTTCTGAACAGTCTCCAGGTCTATTCCTTCAATTTTGGTATCCACTTGTGGGTTATTGAATGCTTAGGTAGGATATAACGATGGGAATGGCAGGACAAAATTATTATCTAAGAATTATGGGAAAGTGTTAGGCAACACCAGTAGACAAAGATGTGCATTAAAGATACTGAACAGGACACACTCTGTACAAGCCAACTGTGAATATTACATGACAGGCTCTCTTTTCTAACTCTCAGGGAAGGAAACAAGGGGAAGGGTCAAAATTTATTTGGATAAGACACGTGGAAGCAGAGATGAAGAAGATGAGGTAGACATCGATTGATCTTAAGAAAATGGCACCAAACAGGATGGTGTGGAATGTATATGTAGATCTGTATTCCACAGTGTGTTCAGATTGAAGAATAAAAGAAAAAAAGAACACTACCATCCTATACTATAGCTTACACGAACAGCCCAGTTGTTAATTTTCTTGTATTTATTACAATCTTCATTAAATATTATAATATTTGACTACTCATAAAATAAGCCATATGAAAATTAGCAGCATTTTTCTTATGTTTTCTCTTTATGTATATACATTTTTTCTTGTTTGCATACACCAGTCTAGGTTTTTTAAAAAATATTCTATAGATTATTAAGACTTGAGAAATTGTGATCTTATATTATTAGGTGTTTAAAATTCCTCATGGAGAAACCAAAGCTAGTCTAATATTGGGACACAAGTTTAAGCATGGCAAGGATGATTCCCTCTTCTGTCAGCCCACAGATGTAGCCGTTCTTTCTTCTGGAGAGTTCTTTGTCACAGATAGGTAAGGATAATTGTGACTTTCATGTTTAAAACAACATTTTTCTGCTTGTTATTGTATTGTATGAGTCACAAATTCAGTCATAATCATAATACAAATTTAGTACATAGACTTGAAAGTGATCAGCAAATCATAGATAAATAATATTCATCAGTGAACTAAAATTGATTGAAATGCTACTCTACTTATCTGCAGTGACTGTGCAAACCAACCAAATGAGTACTTGTTGAAAGGGATGACAAATCTCATAACTGAAAATCACAATGATGAAATCTGCTATTTGGCTGAATGGTATAGATATATGCAGTTTGCTGTCAACAAGAACAAAATACTATTGCACTCACTTAACTTACCTTTAAGAGTGGACAAGAAAGAAAAGTAGTCACAAGGTGAATGCAGTCAAAGTAAAAGTAGAATGAAGAGGTCACACTTATGATGCTACCATGTGTTTGATGTATATAATTTATTTTATTGAGTTAATAATTGATGTATGTAGGGTTTTTCTTTGCTGAAAATGCTGTGATAATAGTTTCAGCTCTTGTATATCTATGTTGTTTTAGTGCTTTTCATCCCATAAGTGTGAAGTTTAGAGTCAACATTTTAGTGTTTCTGTCATTGAAAAACATGATTTCGCACAATATTTTTAAACCCACTATAGTAACAACTTGTTTAGAAAACATTTGTATTGCCATCATTACACATGAACAAAGATACCTTTTGAGAGCTCCTCATTTATCATTTACTACATGTATACTCAGTTGATTATACAGAATGCTGATTAAAAAAGTGAATGAAAACAAACTACAAAGGGTTTAGTTTGACACATCACTATCTAGAAGGCATAAATTGAGAGGGTAAAAAAGGCGCTGCAGAACAAGATTAATTTTGAAAGAATGAGAAGAGTTGTCAATCGGCACAAATTTGGCACAGATGGTCACTGAGTGCTGATGAACATTTTGAGAATATCATAGCACCTTTGGATGTGTCCACACATTCAATGATGTGTAAACACCAAAACATAAATACAAAAATAAGTATTTCTGTATTTATATAAAAAAAAAAAAACAACCATAAAGTGCTGATAATATGTTAATAATAATGTGTCATTGACATCCTTTCATATGAAAATCTTCTATAACTGTTCCATGTTTGGTTTTAGCCGCAATGGACGAGTTCTTAAGTTCTCTAAGGATGGAACATTAATTAAAAAATGGGGAAAGAGTAAAATTATCACTGGTAAGAAATTTGAATCATTTTTATATTTTTTGGCTCTCTCTGTCTCTTTTCTCTCACTGTCTCTCTCACTATCTCTCTCTCTCTCTTTTCCTCTCTGTCACCAACTTGACTACACTTTGCTTTTGTCTTGTTTTACTAAACCAACGTTTATTGTAACTGATTGCCATTCTTCTTATTTTCTTTGACCAGACTAATAAAGGAATAATTGGGAGGAATTACTCTACTCTAGATTGAAATTATTTTAAAATCATTTATATCTTTATTCATGTTACTTTACAGAAAAGAAAACGCAAGGACTGACATGACTTCATACAACTTGTTTTAAACAAATTCTCCATAGTTTTTTTTATAAGAAAATATCAGTAACCTAAACTGTTCAACGGGTGCAGTGAAGAGAAAATACAAACATTGATTGATTCTGGCAAATGCTGGAGCTAAGTAGGCTGTATACATGAGAAAGTTCTAGAAACCATCATAAGATCAGCTAGGAACTTTAGAAGGAAGATGGGAAAAAGAGTGCACCCAAAGTGATGGAGAAGTGCTGAAGCAGATGTGTACAGTTTTGGTCAGACTGTAAAGTATGACCATGAACTATGCAAATTGAAGAGATTTTATTACTTATAACAATATGCTACAAGGTGTGACAGTCACTGACTTCCATGTATGCAACAGGTTACTGTTATGTCCCAGCTAACATGGCTGAAGACAAGTACCTGATTCATGGAGTTTTAAATCATGACTGTCCACTTTAATTTCAAACGTCCAGACTAATTATTGCATAAATAATGAGAAGAAACAGTTACTGCAATGAAAATATTAATTACCTTTGAGATGTCTTGTCTAGTAATATATATTTCTTTTTTTTTAAGTACATGATAGCATGCATGTACATTTCCATAAGTAACATTCTTCGATGCATTTTGTATCATATGTATATTGTTTTTCACTTCCTCATGTGTCAAAAAAGCAACATATCCCTAATGTTATTTAATATATTTTTGTCAAAAACTGGTTCAATGACTGGCTTGACAGGAAGCCCTCCACCTGAAGGAACATTTGACATCCCTCAAAGTATTACAGTTTCTGAGGAGAACCAGTTGGTTTGTGTGGCAGACATGGAGAATGGACGTGTGCAGTGCTTTGATTTGGATGGCAATTTCAAGCACATCATTAAACATCCAGAGTTTGGCCCCAGGGTTCTTGCTATAGAAAATTGCCCATTGCATGGTAAGAGGCTAAGCCTAAACTAATTCTTTGTTGACGGTTCATAAATTGCAATATTTGTTGTTTAGAACTCTGAGTCTTTAATGGTCTCAGCTCGGAGGCCTATGTAATTTCTGAAACTTATATATATATATATATATATATATACAGGGTGTTCGTAAAGTCGCAGTGCAGTGAATATTTCTAATATTCAGTAAATGACGTAATCATCATCTACATACCACAATTTTGTAAACCACATTTATGAACAAACCGCTGCTTCCTTTAAGGTTTTATTTACGTAAAGGACGGGCACTACGCTACTTTCACTGTCTCATTGCTTGAAGGAAATGGTGTTGACGATTGAAAACAGGGTATTTCTGGTTGAGCATGTCTTTCGTAATGACGGTAAATATACGGATGAGGTCATTAGACAATTCGTGAGGAAATTTCCAGACTCACAAGTCCCTCACCGAAATTCTGTTACAAAATTGATCTAAAAGTTTCGTGAAACCGGTAGTGTGGTAGATGCATACCGATCTGGAAGACCTTCAATTTCACAAGACCAAATTATGGAACTCCAAGACAGAATTACAATGAGTCCAAATGCATCTTTAAACCACTTGTCTCAACAGGTGCAAATATCTAAGAGTTCTGTTCACAAGGTTTTAAGAAGTGAACTACACTATCGTCCATACAAATTAACTGAAGTGTCTCAACTCCAAGAAAGAGATTATGAATCCCGTTTAAACTACTGCATGTGGTTTCAGAATTTTATTTATGAACATGGCGCTGCCATCCTTGACGTCACTTTTTTCACTGATGAGGCCTGGTTTCATTTATCCGGTTATGTGAACAGTCAGAACAATCGGCTGTGGAGCAGTGAAAACCCCCATGAATTTCTTCAAGTGCCGCTTTACGATCAAAAAGTCGGAGTGTGGTGCGCTATAAGTCGTATGCGGATAATAGGACCAATATTTTTTAATGAAACAATAAATGCAGAACGTTACCGTACTTTAATTCTGGAACCGTTCATAGCACACCTTACAGAACGGGAAATTATGGAATCCTGGTTTCAGCAGGATGGGGCAACAGCACACACAGCCACAACAACACTCAATTATTTAGAAAGCATATTTGCAAATCGCATTATTTCACGTGGAATCTGGCCTGCTCGTTCACCAGATCTAACACCCCCAGATTATTATCTGTGGGGGGCATTGAAGGGGAAAGTTTATGAAAATAATCCGCAGACAATTAATGACCTAAAGACTGAAATAGTAGACAAGATTAAACAAATATCACCAGACATTATTCTGAAGGTTTTCGCAAATATGGAAAGACGAATCACGACATGTCTTGAGGCCCGTGGTGGACATTTTCAACATATGCTTTAGGCACAACTTTATTGTGTTAATACCAACATTACCCATTATAAGCTCGCCGATAGCAGTCAAGTATATTTGAATAATACCATTTATTTTACAATTTGTGTGACGCATTAGCTAACCGCATTTCTGGTGACGTTTTTTCTTTAGAGAGTATAAATTCACTGCACTGCGACTTTAAAAACACCCTGTATATATATATATATATATATATATATATATATATATATATATATATATATAAAACACTCTTGTGTGTAACTGGGGCCTCATTATGAGGGAAGTAAAGAATAGTGACACTGAGATGTGTTCAGGTGTTTTAGTTACCTGCCTTCTATAGTTATGTTGATGTTCTGTTTATTTTTGGCGACATTCATGATTTCTGTTTTGTTGATGTTGATTTTCATGTTGTATTTTGTGCCTGTACTGTTGAGTTTGTTTAAGTATAAATAATTAGAATTAATTAATAAGCTGGGAGAGAAAAAAAGAAAGAGAACTGTCATGCCACATGATATTTGAGGAATATGATGCTGGTGCCCATAATTTTTTTAATTTGCAGCATTTTATTATTTTAATTATGTGGTCATTATTACACTAATGGTGTCTATTTTACCCAGAAAAGTCTGGAGCCAATTTTAAGACTGAGTGAACCTGGAGTCATCACTTGGGTTCAAACCTAACCTTTTGTCTGTAGTAGTCCAGTTCACTAACAACTGAGCTGTTGGGGCTCCTATTTAATAAATTAAAAAAGAGAGTATAAATTTAACTTGGTTACTATTGCAATGTAGCTTCAAATGGGTTCTAGAAAAATACGTCAGATTAGTTACAAAAAAGAAATGGAAAAAAAAAAATAGAAAAAAATGGTATGGTTAAAGCTTTACGCAATTAATGGATTACACAAATTTGAACGATGTTTCAGCTCAATAGGCCTTCAGCAGGAACAACAAACACACACAGATATGTAAGTAAATATAATAAGCCCTACATAGCTAATTGATAATTAAGTATCTAAACAAAATAATCTCGAACTAGGATTAGAAATATAAATGTTTTGCCTGCGTAATGCGCTGAGGCCAGGAAGAAAATAAACACTGGCTAGTCTAGTCCGCACAGGATGCTTGGTGTAGCTGACTAGCTAATGGGAGGGCCAAAACACAGGTGGAAGCTTATGTAAAGTTGTAACCATACCTATTTTTTCTATTTTTTTTTTAATTTCTCCTATCAATCAGCTTTACTTCTGCTTCAAATTTGTGTGCATTTATATGCATTTCTTTGCCTTGACCCCTTAGTTACAAAGAAGTGTGATATACTTGAGTATTGGCATGAGCATTGGGAGTTATAAAATGGTAGAGAGGAAAAAAGGACAAAGGAAATTAGTAAGATGTTTAGAGAGAAATTACAAATGAAATAAATGTGTAAGAAATATTAATACACTGCATAGAAAGTGTCTTTCTTTGCAATATTTCAAAGAACAAAAAATAATATCAGGACTGATTTTGTGTTGAATCAAGAAGCACCCAGAGTACCAGCAATTTGACTGATGTCGTAGAGGTGCTCATGGAATAGCTTCCCCAACTTTCTCTCCATTTCTCTAATGTAGGTCTTTGTGTAATGTTAACAGATATATGTAAAGTAATGTGTAGAAAACATAGCAGAAACATTCCCTTGCATAAATTTCTTTAGGAATGGAAATTCACTTTGTCTACAGTACAAAGAGACTGATCAAGCAGACTGAGAGTCCACTTGTGCGGTTCTGTGATGACAGTAACTGGAGTTACAAAAGCAGCTCCTAACAAGTAGTTTCAGCAAATTACTATTATACTTGAACATGACAAAGGGAGGATCTGAAAAAAGAAAACAACAGAGCGAGGGCAAAGAGCTTATCTAACATAAATTTTACTGAGACCAATCTGGAAGGAATGAAAAATATTGCTATCTGTTCAAAACTTATTCGGATACCTTCCCTTGTCAAAGTTTCTATAGCACTAGTGAGATCTGCATTCTAACAACAGAACTACAGAGATAAAAATGCAAACTATGGAAATGAGATAACACAAGAAAAATCCTGTGCATTTTCTATTGGGATTGTGCTATAAATGAAGAGGTCCCAGACATAATAGGGCAACCCACTTGTCACTATGAAGACTGCCTTGGCCACTGTTTTAAAATGAGAACTTTGGAAGTGTGACCATAAACAGGTATCACATTTATCCAGCCTAAAAAAAAACCATATGCAAGTAAAGAAAATGTGAAAGGCACAAAAAAAATAGTGAGAAAACATCAAAGAATAGATAGACCTTGAGTATGTCTACTCACTAAAAGTAGCTAGCAAATAGAGAGTAAGGAAGGAGGCTGGTTGCATTCATCAATGTTGCTTCAAAACGCCTGCTTTGTAAGTAAAAAGAAAGGATATACAAAGTTTGCATTAGTTGGTAAGCCTAATCATTTTATAATGTTGTTTCTGTATTCAAAATTCCATATTTTCAATTTGTGCTTACTTTGAGGTGGTGTATTGTATGCCGTAAATGGTCCAACTTATAGTGGGCCCCATGACTTCTCAATACAAGGTTTTACTTTGGACATCAAAACTGGTGAACTTTTGGAACTGTGGAACTTGCCACAGGTAATTTATATTTGTTTGTCTTGTTATTTTGTTTCAGTGTTTGTAAATATCAAGTGCATAATGAAGGACAATGAATAGTTTCTTGTATCATTGTCACATCTATACAATTTTAACCTAAAATATGAAAATTCAGTGTTACTATAAAATTCTAAAGCCTTTAAAAATGGGTACCCAGAGATTTTTTTCTGAGAAGTAAAGGCAGCCTGGCTTGATATCAACTGCATCACCCACAATTTTGCTGAGGTCATGGAAAAATATGGTCTTAATCATGATCCTTCCTGTGCCGTTAGATCTTGCATAAGGCTTGTAGTGTTTTTCGCCACCCATCTCTATTCTTGGCGAGATGTTCGATCTTATCTAATGAGGCTATGCCTGCCAACTTTGTTTCTCTTATAAGTGTTCTTTTCAGTGTCTCTCTAAGTCTTCCTCTTTTTCTGTATCCTGATGTTTCCCATAGAAGAGCCTGTTTGCAATTCTTTTGTTGTCTCTACTCAACACATCCCCGACATATCCATCTATGGACATATTAAAATATACTATATATAAAGTATAGTTACTAACACCATATTTCCCATATACTTAGCAAGGCAGGGAGGGGGACCTTTTTTTTTAACCTTTTATAAAATCATACATGATTTATCAGAATCATAAAATAATATTGCCAATAATACAGGTTAATATAAGGAGCTTTCCATATCAGTAAGGAAAAGAAATTATGCTGGCACTGCATGCCATAAGATCTTAAGGCCTGGCTAAAATCATTTTATAGGAAACTTTGAAAGATGGAGGACATACAAGAAGAGAAAAAATGTTATCAAAAACTGGACAAGAAAAACATCCAAGCAAGCCCAGAAACTGACCACAATAGAGACAAATTGTAAACAACTCAATACTTCAAAGTGATTCTTCAAAGACTTCCATAGGAAATAAAGGATCAGGCATGTATGCTTCTTTGCTAAAGTGTTTGATATTTTGCTTTGTTTCCTTGTTTGGAAATCATTGGAAAATATTTAGTGATATAAATTTTCAAATGGATTGTATCTGAAATGTTAAAAGACTAGCAGTTGGATAAAGTGTCTGTCTTCCTTATCAGCAACTAAAGAATCCACATGATGTCTGTGTGCATGCAGCAAGTCAGTCCGTTTATGTGGGTGAGTTGGAGCCTCATGCTGTGTGGAAGTTCTCCAGAACATCACAATCAGGGAAGATGACAGGTGTAACTCAAAAGCATGAAAGCTCTTTAGGGGTAAGTATTGGATAACATCATTATGGCCTTTATTCTTATTCTATTAATGGTTGGGAAACTTAAGCTGCAAATAGGCAAGAGTGGATAAGCAATATTTGTGAGGTGCCGTGATAAAGTGTTAAAGAGGAAGACTAAAATATTCTTGTAGAAGATGTAACAGTATATGTGAATAAAGTATGGATCAGGTAACTCAGCCGGGACCAATTTCTTAACAGCTTATAACAGTGGCATAGAATAGCAGTCATCAGTGTTAGTGACAGAATAACAAGTTGTGCGAACTGAAAGTCCATAGCAGTTAGTGGACAAGCGGAGGAGGATGGAAGGTGACAAGAGTAGGTACGGAATAGTACTCGGACAGATACAAGTTTTGGGAGAATAGAAATTTTACAAGCAGTTATTGTAAAAGTGTGAGTCAACACATGGCTTGACCCATCAGGTAAATAGGTTGACAAACAACTTCCAGGACAGGTCAAAGCCATGAAATGAACATCAATATTTTGAAACTGAGAGAGGTCAAGCTGACCAGAGGTTACTTTGGAGCCACAAACAAGCCTGTTTAGACTATTCTAAATGTAAGAGTTCAACGTACCAAGATGTCAGCTGTTGTGATAGTTTGGAGGCGGAAGTCACAGAGTGGTCAATTTCACAACAATTCCATTGCATGCAGGTATTCCACGTGCAGATTTATGTTTGTCTTATGTTTATGGGTATCTAATCTTTGACACAAGTTTTTCAGTAGTTAGGCATGCAAATTAGAATAGAAGTTAGATACAAGATTTAAAAGTTAGGAGGAAGACAGAGCTAGTCAAGCTTTGAGTAGAGAACATAGCAAAAGATAGCAATGACTTAGGAGTTGAGCAGTAGACAGAACCAGAACAAGTGAATTAGAACATAGAGAACATTTAGTTGTGAAAGTGTTTTTGAGAGTGTTTCAAAATTGTGCTTCAGAGAGCAAAGTCATAAGTAAGTTGTGAGAGAGATTGATTTTTACAATATGCTCTTATGGACATTCCATAACCACTAGTGTTAACCTCTGAAATGTGCCAGGTTAAAGGTTAATAAACTTGATTATGTATTATAACTGAATAGTCTGTGATGATTAATGTTGTTGACTATAAATGTGATTTATAGATACCCATAGATGACCATAGATTTTAGAAGCAGTGACCTCTGCAATGTGTGCCATTTTGGCACGCAGGGTTTCTGTTTTTGAGATTGTGGTTCTGCCCTATGTGCCGTCTTCGGCTCGAAAGGATAATAGAATAGAATAAATGTGATGTGACTCTAAATAAGATACAGAAATAAGATAAATAACGAAGTCTATTACAATAACAAATGGAAACAGAGGAAGATGATGGGGAAAACATGGAATGATCTTAAAAGAGAGGCAAGAAACAGAATGGTTTGGAAAGTGTTTGTTGAAGACCTATGCTCCACAGGAAGTTGAAAAGTAGAAGAAGAAGTGATAAAGTGTTGCATGGAAAGAAAGTATTTGTAAGTGTACAGTCTAGGTAGATGATGCATTGTGATTAGATAATTAATGGACAGACTGAAATATGACTCAGTTGCATCAAGAATCCTATACACTAACTGATGTACAGTTTGCTGTGTTATCTCACTTTTTGGTAGACGGACTAGACATTTGACCAAAAAGGTGTGTACTGAATACTCAGGGCCCTCAACATTTAGTAAATATTTAGTAGTTTATTTATTTATATTTAGTTCAGTGGTTAGTGAACTGGACTACAAGGGACAAGGGGTAGAGTTTGATCCCAACAGATGGCTTCCGGGTTCACCCAGCCTTAAATGGGTACCTGATTTTTTTTCTGGGAAAGTGAAGCGGCACGGGCATAATACCGACCACATTACCCCAAAATCACATGCTGAAGGTCTATAAAATTTACGGTCACTAACACCATATTCCCTATACGCCACTTGGCGTGACGGGGGTACGTTACTTTACTTATTTATATTTATTTTAAAATAATAATCAGAGCAGTGCTATTACTTGATGGAAACCTGGTATATGGCATCACTATTATATTGATTTGCTACAATAGTTTTAGAAAGAAAAAAAAACATTCAGGAACTTTTGCCAGATGACTTGAATTGCAGATTGAATTTTGGTAAGAAAATTCTTGTTTGCATTTTCTTGTTAAATTTTACCATGAATTTATGTTGTTGTTTTTTTTTCCACTTTTTCCCGCTTCTTAGCACTGCTTAGCTACTGCAGACATATATTATTCATTTTATGTATTTTAGTAGAATGAAAGTAGGTTTTAAGGTAGGTTTTTTTTTAATTTAAATATCTGGGAACAATGTTAACCTCAGATGGTACAACAGAGGTGAGAGCAGAATAGCTCAGGCAAAAGCAGCTTTCCTAAAAATGTGGAAGATACTGTGCAATCCAACTTTGACAATACAAACAAGTAAAAGAGTTTTTAAATGTTGTAGAGCCAGTCTTAACATATGGATTGTGCATCATGGGTAATATGACAATAGACAAGAAAATCACTGTAGAAATGTGGTTTTACAAAAAAAATGTGGAGAATATCATGGACAGCTAAGAAGAGTAATGAAACCGTTCTGAAAGAGGCCAAAGCTAAAAGAGAGCTAATTTCCAATATTAGGAAGAAACTATCATCATTTTTTAGCCATGTAATAAGATGGAAACAGCTGTAATATATTGTTACAACTTGGAAAATTGAGGGACAAATTAGGGAAGCAAAGAGAAAAGATACCAGATAGCTTAAGAGAATGGCTTGGCAGAAGGTCAACAACAGAAATTATAAATAACTGTCGAGATTGAAAGTTGTGGAGAGACATAATCACCTATGCCAGCATGCTTGGTACTTGATGATGATGATGATGAGGTTTTCATCTACCTTAAAGAAGGTCTATTGGCTAAGACATCTATTTTGTATTTTATCATTTAGTATGCTAATGTAGAACATTACAATTTTTTTTAAAGAAACAAACCAGCCTTTTAGGTGTAAATATGTGTTCCTTTAATGTTTAATCAGAAGCTAAACTGAATGAAACAAGCACCTCAGTTGGCATGTCTGAAGTCAAGCCATCACTGACAGCAATCAGTAATGAGACATCCCATGAAGTGCATGGAAGTAGAGTCGCTGACACTGAAGATATTACTCCTTCGGTTGTGATTGGCTGTCTCCTGGTTGTCCCAGTTTTACTTCTTTTGATCATCACTCTCCTTGTCAGGGCACACAAGTCAGGTAGGGCATGCTGTTATCATTTCATTTTGGTATTAACAAGAGCCACAATGGGTGTAGCAAGTGCAGCTGTTGTACATTTAAAAGTGCCTAATTCAAGTCTCATATATAGAGATTTCCCAATCACCCCTGATTTCAATAATGAATTAAAAACTCTATACTCTATGCAGTAACTGCACTGGACATTTAGCACGCTTATCAATTCCAAGATTTCTCTCCCTCCTCTCAATTTCCTGGAATGCAATAATTCCATAATACTATTACAATTACAAATATTGTGCATATCTGTAAATCATTTAAATATATTCTCATTAATACTATTTATTTTAAACCTGACAGCCTGAAGCTGCCATGGATGATGACATGCAGTTATCTGGGTTGATATTTTGAATGCCCTCAGGGAGACAGAGCACGCTGATGACTCAATCAATTATCTTGAATCTACAACCATGTCCATACTGCACATATATCAGGTCAAACCTAGGCATGCCAGAAAAGAGCACTACACAAAATAACAAATCAGCACAGAACTGGAGTCTCAGTCTGTACACACTGAGGGGCATACTGGAGAGAGAAGATTTAAACACTTATGGACATGTCCGATATGCAATGAAGATGATCCTTTAGCTAAACAAAACTTTAAACCTACTTTCTTTTTATATAAGTTCATGAATTATTGCTTATAAGTAGTTATTATAAATGTTGTTAAAGATAAATCAAAGGGTATCAGACTCTTTGATAAATGATACTATTACTGACAACAAGAAAATCACATTATCACGCCCAAAGAGCAGTCAACATGATCTTGATTTCAACATTATTTTATCAGTGTCAGAAACAATCATTGAGATAAATGCAATTGAACTGAATTGTTTTAGACACATGATGAGGTTCAGCTGGAAGCAAGTGATCACCTAATACAATATGTGCATAAATGAGAAATGGTTTTAGACTGCAACAAAGTAAACAGCTAACCTTGATCCACAAAGATACATAAGACAAATGCAGTGAGAAAACAGACCAGGAATTTATCAACAAAATTGATTTTTTTAATATTAGAACACTTGAATATGTGGTACCAGAAAAGGCTCAGTAAAAGAAAGCAAACAATTTTTTCCTTCTTTACTGTAAGGCAAATGAGGAAAGCATGAAGAGAAACAATTGTAAAATATTTTAATTGAGAGTAATGTGACCATTTATTATTCAATCTCTCAACAGGTAAACTCAAGTGTTATCATCGACGTAAGAACCGAGTGTTCAGTCTACAGGGAATCCTAGGAAACTCACACAAAGGCTTCGATGCACTGAGCACAGAAGACAGTGATCATGATCTAGATCAAGAGGATTCAGATCAAGAGGAATTTTTAACTCCAAGAAAATTAAAACCAAAACTTGAATCGTCGATCTCATTTGCCATTAACCAGATCTTGGGGAACCTTTTAATTACAAAAATTAATTTATATTCCATAACCAAAAAAAAAATAAAAATATGTTTTGCTGCCAGGTATAATTTACATTTATCCACAAAACATGTCACAAAAGCTTATAAAATATGAAATAATGTAATTGTTAAACATATATTCTCAGCAGTGGATTGATTGATCCTAGATTGGACTCATTGATTGCCAAAATCAAAGCAATTTATACTGCAGAAAAATATCCTTCAGTGTGTCATTTAAAGTCAATTATTTTATAATTGTTATATATAAAAAAATATATGCATTTGTTTTTTTATTGTTTTAAATTATTTGATAATATGAACTGATGAATCTCATCTATAGTTCCAGAAGTACCACTGAAGTTGTAATAATCATACTTCTGAAATATTTTGCAGAAGCAAAGCATTGCATGCTTTTATATGCTAGTCACGATTGCTTAGCCAGATCTAGACATGATTGTAAAGTAATTGTAGTAAATAATATAAAGTTGCAGAAATACCAATATGCGTACTTTGTGCCATCTCTTTAGAAGAACTAAACTCATATACATGGTCTGTCCTGAGTGCAATGAGATCAATCCTCTTTGTCAGTTATCTAAACAATAAATAATGAGATGCATTCTTTTCATATTCTTATCCTTTAAACTCTTTGTGGTTGACCTAGGATAATTCTGGCATTATGAATCAACCCCCAATGTTGCAGTCTGGGTTATCTTGGATTTTCCATTGATGTGCACATAATTATGGTTTATTGCTTCAACTTATAACACACTGTTGAACCCAAGATATATGAGTGCTATATGTCATGAGCCATATTTCATTGGATGAATGACCCCGCTGTCTTGAAGTAGGTCATTTCATCAAAGTGTGGTGACCACATGTACCTAGGTGGTAGCTTTAAAACATAGTTTTAAAAATAACAGACCCAGCTAAGCAAAATGTTAGTCTGTAGAAAATGTGATTTTTATTAAATATAGATAAACAGTGTTTATTAATATGAAGTATTAATACACTGTAGTTCATCTGAATTTTATAGCGATATTGACATAGATTTCAGTTCTGATGTTCTTCTTCTTCTTCTTCTTTCCTTCCTCATCTGCCTTTCAGCGTCGAGGGGAGATATAATTTGCGGTCTTTTGCTCTTATGTTCGCCTCTGCTGCTGTTATGTTTCCTAGTGCTTCTAATATTCCATCGATCCATCTTTTTCGTGGTCGACCCTTGGGTCTGTTGTTCTCACAACGTTTGTTGAAGGCTCGTTGTGTTGTGTTTTGTTCTTTCTGCCTTGTCACGTGGCCGAACCATTTTATCTGTTGTTTCCTTATATATTCTATGGCTGGGGCTATTCCTAGCTTTTTTCTCAGTTCTACATTTCTGATCTTATCTGTCAGACTGTTTCCTGTCATTCGTCTAACACATTTCATCTCTGTAGAGGTTATTTTTCTTATTGTTCTTGCATCTAGAGTCCAGGTCTGGCATTGGTAGCACAACGTTGGAATGAAGATTGTATTGTAGAGTGCTCGTTTTGCCTCCAGAGTTATTTCCTTGTTGGACAATAGTGGTGATAACTGTCCGATGATTTGACAAGCTTTGTTGCATCTTGATTCTATCTCTGCTGTTTGGGAATTGTCGTTTGTCATTAGACTTCCTAGGTATTTGAATTCCTCTACTTGTTTTAGTTGTCTGCCTTCTATAGTTATGTTGATGTTCTGTTTATTTTTGGCGACATTCATGACTTCTGTTTTGTTGATGTTGATTTTCATGTTGTATTTTGTTCCTAAGATGTTGAGTTTGTTTAAGTGTTCTTGTAGGTCTTCTATTGTTTCATGTATTAGTGCCTGGTCGTCTGCAAATAGAAGCTCGTTGATCTCCTCTCTCTCTGATGGGTTGGCTAGCTTGCATATATGGTCCATGTATGTAATAAACAGTAGGGGGGATAGTACGCACCCCTGTCTTACACCTGATCTAACTTCGAAGTAGTCTGTGTAGCCTGTTGCTGTTCTGACCCTGCAGCTGCTGTTGGCGTAGAGACTTTTAATAATGTTGGTTAGATGTTGGCTTACTCCGTATGTTGTTAGTATCTCCCACAGTTGTTCTCTGTTTACTCTGTCGAATGCTTTTTCCTGGTCAATGAAGGCTATGTATAAGTTTTGGTTGTGTTCTGTCGTTTTTTCTGCAAGCTGTTTTAGTGTGAATAGTGCGTCGGTACATCCTCTGTTTTTTCGGAACCCCATTTGAGAATCGCTTAACTGTAGTTCTATTATTGGTCTCAGTCTTTTTTCCAAGATTTTGGCGTATAGCTTTCCTACATGGCTGAGCAGAGATATACCTCTATATTGATTGCAGTCTCTTTTGCTACCTTTCTTTTTCCATATTGGTATGATGATTGCCTGTTGCCAGTCTTCTGGGGCTTGTTGTTGGTGCCATGCTGCATTAAATATTCTGTGCAGCCATTGCATTCCTGTTTCTCCCGCTGCTGCTATTATTTCTATTGGAATGTTATCTATCCCTGGTGCTTTGTTTCTTGGTGCATATTTGATTACTTCTTCTATTTCCTCTTTCATGATGTTGGGTTCAGTATTTGTGAGTTCTAGTGTGGTTTTTGTTGTCTTATTGGTAGTTGGTATGTTTAACAGGTCTTCAAAATATTCTTTCCATCTCTGTTGCATACATTGGTTATTTGATATTGGCTGTCCGTCTTTGTCATTTATCAGCTCAGTAGGATCATGGTTTTCTTTTCTCGCTCTTGTGGCTTTTACTGCTTTGTAGAAATCTCTTGTGGCTGTCTTGAAGTCCCTGCTCATGTTTTGTCCGAATTCTGTCCAATTCTTTTGCTTAGCTTCTTTGATCAGCATTTTAACTCTTTTTCGAACTAAGGCATATCTTTCATATTTTTCTTGGTTCTTGTTCTCCCTCCAATTTTTAAACAGTTTCTTCTTTTCTTTAATTGCTTCTCTGATTGTTTCGTTCCACCACGGGGTGCTCTTTTTCCCTTCTCTTGTTCTTAGCTTCGTTCCACAAACTGTTTTAGAGATGTTGGTTACTGTTTCCTTAAATTGTTTCCACTCTTCTTCTACTGTGCCTACTTCGTTAGGGAGTTTCTTGAATTCCTCTCTGAGTTTTTCTTCTAGGGTTTTCCTTGTTTCTTGATCGTTTAATTGTTTTATTTTTATTGTCTGTTCTTTTCGCTTCTTTTGTTTGTTTTCGTGTTTTCTCCTTATTTTTGGCTGTCTTAGTGTGATCATAACCATCTTGTGATCCGTGTCGTCTGTAATATTTGGGATTGCTCTACTGTCGGTTACTCTTTTCTTGTTCTCTTTTCTTGTTAGTATAAAATCTATCTGGCTTCTGCATGTTGTGTCATTCCATTTGTACCAGGTGTATACTTGCGACTCTCTGTGTTTGAAGAATGTGTTGGTGATAAATAAATTGTTTTGATTGCATAGTTCCAGCAGTCTGCTTCCGTTTTCGTTTATTTCAGCTGTTTTATCGCCAAAGGGTCCTAAGATGTCACTGTTCTCACTGTTGCGTTTCCCAAGCCTTCCATTAAAATCTCCCATCACTAACATGTCGTCGCTTTCGTCAATCCTGTTAATAATTTCACTCAATGTGTCGTAGAATTCTTCGCTGTCTTTTACATTGTTGTTGCATGGTGCATAGATTTGAATGTAATTTGTTTTTCGGTCGTCTTCTAGTAGTTTAATTGAGATAATTCTTTCTGAATAGTATTTTATTTCTAGAATGTTCTTTGCGTGTTCTGGGTCGATGATAAAACCTACTCCATGTGTTGCTCTTTCTGTGTTGTCGACTCCCGAGAATATTTTCGTGTAGTTCATGTGTGTTTTCTTTATCTGTTGTCCTTTTACTCTGGTGTCCGCTAATCCTAGTATTTTAATTTTCCTTTTTGTCATTTCTTCTATAAGTTCGATTTCTTTATTTTTTATCCCGCATATGTTTATCGTTGCTACTTTGATCTCCATATTCTATGTATTTCTCTGAGCATAAATACAATTATCCTGATGTTGACGGTGCCAAAGCTAACATAATAGTTGACAAACTGTGGATTAATTCAGCATTTTTTAATAAATCTGTATGAATCTGTGAAAAAATGTAGAGTATACAGCATCAAGAATTAAAAAAACAGCTTAATGTGTATATATGGCCCTTTTCGTCTTGTCAGACGGTCTAGTGGAGGCTATTGCGTATTTTTTGAGGTATTGTTTTTGCCGAACAGCTTCTCTCGTGGCTAATTCTACCAATGTTTGACAAACACACGCGGTCACATAATGAACAGGTCAGGCTCGCTGGTCCACAGGGTTTACCATCCTTTTTCATGAGTCTCTTCTCTTCTAAGTCCTGTCTTAGAACAGTCTCAAATGTTGTTATACCGTTCCTTATACGTGCTCTCCATGATGTGCGATCACTTGCCAGATGTTGCCAGTCGTTTTCACAGATGGCGAAGTCTTTCAGAGATGATTTGCAGATATCTCTATATCGTAGTTTAGGTCTGCCGATTTGTCGTTTTCCGATGTGTAATGCTTAAAATAATTATTAAAACACAAATATAAGCTTTAACTAATTTTTTTAAATATTAAAAAATGTCACTTTTGATAACAATTAAGCTGTAACTTTTTTTTTTGCCCCCCAAAAGGTCTACCCTTGGTGAGAACAAAATTTAAAAAAAAAAAAAAAAAAAGAAGAAGATTAAAATTCTGTTAATGAGTTTTCAAAAAATGGACCACACTGTGAAACGGTTATCTATAAAATTAAAATAAATATTGCGTTAAAGAAAGTAATGCTCCTAATATTTATAAAAATTTTTTATATCAATGTAATTTTTATATCTCCACAAAAAGTTCCAATTTGAAGTGGCATTTTATTCTCTAAGAGCAGTGAACACAATACTCATATTTTACAGACATTTTTATTCATAAAAAAAAGATTGGTCACAGATTTTTTCTCATTGCTTTCTTTGCAACCATAATATTTATTTATTTGTATTTATGTTTTTCTAGTCATTTATAAGATGTGTCTTTTGCAATAATATTTTAAATATCTTAAATAATTTACCTTCTCACAAGACCATAACAAAAAGTATAATAACAGTCATTTTGTATATTCTTGTGTCAGTCATCATCAAGTTGCATGTCCTTTGCAGAACGTTGCGTACACCATCGTCCATCTGAAAGAACTTGTCACTAGCCAGATCTCCCACTTCAAGGACTTTTGCTCAAGGTCTCCTGGATGTCTTGAAATGATTTCTCCTTGGTCTGCCCCTGATGTATTGTCCATGTGTCAGTAGCCATCAGTAAATACTAATCAGTGTTATATGATGTTTCTTTTCTGGCCTCATATATTTTATATACTGTCATTTGCACATGTATGTTATTGGCTGTGATAAATCAATATTTTTAAAACTATTTCAATTTATTGCTTTGGGGTATTGAGTTCAAGTTACCAAATCTTCTATAGTGTGGAGTTTTGAAAAATATCAAGATTGGAAACAAATCTTAATAAATGGTAGGATGTCATCTGTTCAATAGATCTGATCACTCGTTGAGGTTAGAGAGTCAAAATAAATTTTTTATGGAGCTTTGTTGATTAGAAAGATTGTTAGGAAGATTTAATGCATGGAATGGAATCAATAGCTTATCTTGCTCCAGGAAAAATGGTTTGAATCCCAGTAGGGTTACAATTGTTTTTCTATCAGGAGCTCATAAAAACTCAGCCTTGAATACCTCTTTGGGACTGCAATGGACAAGAGACCTTTGGTCTTCCATTCTACAAGTTGCCCCAGCAAACCCAAGAAATGGGATAATGCCGTAAAGACATTTTTTTAATGTATGGAATTTTTTTTTTAACAGATCACTACATAGTTTGATTGAAAGTGTCAGTAGTGGTTATTTTATTAGCTTTATATCTCAGTGTTAGCTCAAGGGTTAGTGAATTGAACTGCAAAGGATGAGAGGCTCAACCAGCCTTAAATGGGTACCAGATTTTTTCTTGAAAAGTTAAGCAGCACGGGCATAATACTGACCACATTACCACAAAAATCATGTGCCGAAGGTCTATAAAAAGTATGGTTACCATATTCCCTATACGCCACTTGGCATGACAGGACACTTTACTTATATTTCAATGTTCATTTATAATGCAATCCAATTTCGGCATTGTCCAGTTAACTTTTTTTTTTTTAGATTAATAGTTGGCCTGCAAAGCTGGGAAAGATAATAAAAACTAGTAAAAGTTATCACCTCCTTAACACAACTGAGTGCTCTGTCTTCTTATTGTAAACTCAAAAAACGTTTAACGCCTGTACAGTATATGGTTTCAGGAAGAACTGCTGTAATTTATATTTAGATCTATTCAAATAGTGATATGTTTGTTAAAGCTTGAAGTAAGTAATCCAACCTGTAGGATGTAGCTTTCAGACCTGTAAAGTGATGTATAACAATAAACCAAAAAAATCAAGACAGACCCCAGTTCATTTCGTGGTTGTAAATGTGTATGCCTGTAATGGGAAGGTGAACACACAACAATGGCAGAATCTCTTTGAGTTCGATGAAGAGAATGTCATTTTCTGCTGAGACTTTAATGCTAGAGGAAACCAGTGGGGTAACGTCATAACCAACAAGCAGGGAGAAGACCTAGAGAATGCACTAGTGTCAGTCAATTTAGTGTGCTTGATTGATGGAAGGGCAACAAGAATGGCCACTCGAACAGGGAACTCTGATAGTGTCATAGACCTGGCACTGGTATCTTCCACCTTCGCACCGGTTTGCAGGTGGAGTTCACTGGGGTTCCAGTGTGATCACTATCCATGTGTCCTCCTAATTGAGAAAAGCAGAAATAGAAGCCAGAAAAGAAAGCTCCACATATTCCACTACGAGAAAACAGACCAGGACGTCATTAGCAAAATCAGACATAGGAAACAGAGCGCCCTTGTAGGAGGCAGAAGATATGGATGCAGCCACCCTGGTGGAACGTAGAAATCGAGGAAGCTTGGTGGAGCAAGAGACAAACTGCCAAGGCATGGCAGAAAGCCATAAGGAATGGAAGAACACAACCTGAGCTCTTGAAGCGTCTGAAAGTAAAGGTCGACCAAAAAAGGATGCATTTTAAACTGTGTGCTCAGTAGGCTAAGGATGCCAAATGGGATGACTTCTGTAAAAAAGTGTGCTCAGAAAAATTGGTAGCCACATTCTGGCGCCTTCATCAGAGCATGAATGGCACAACACGACACAGAGGCATACCAGACTTTCAGAGCACAGGCCAGATATGGCACAAATCTGATGAGAGCAAAGGGAAGGCCCTGATTGCCTGCTACATTGAGCAGACGGACCAAAGAAATGAGGCTGTAAGAATGAGGGTACGGGGATCGCTGTCAAAATTGTGTAAGGATGTAGTGCTGGAAGAAGATCTCACAATCACAACCGATACCATTTGCACGAAACTTAAAAGGTCACACAACACTGCTTCTGATCCAGATGGTGTTCGGTACGATGACATAAGTGATTTAGCTGACAATGATTTGACAAAACTGGCCAATTAGTTTAATGCCAGCATTCGGAGTGACCAGATTAAGGAGGAGTGACTACACAGCTACTTACTACCGCTAACGAAGCCAAACAAGGACCATTCTCAGATCAGTGCCTACAGAATCATCACAATGCAGAACACTGCAGGCAAGCTGCTGGAGAAAATAGTTACCTGTCACCTTGAACAGAAACGTGCATCGGAGGTTATAGATATAACAAAGAGACATCGCTCAACACGGCAGTCTTTGCTTATGACGTCTTCGAAGGCTTCCACAGACGAGAGGAGACATGCGCTGCTGCTATAGATCTGGAGGATGCATACAACAGGGTACCATTTGAATATCTCATGCACATGCTCCTCAAATTGGCGGTGCACCCCTTCTTCATTAGATGGATCACCGTGGCACTGTTTCAGAGGAAGGTGATACACAGATGTGGAAGTTGGTCTTCTGAGCCAACATCCATTTGCCCAGGGCTGCTACAAGGCTCACCATTGTCGCCAGTTTTATTTAACGTGTACACAATAACGATCACGGAATAACAGCTGGAGGGGAGGGGAAGAACAATGACTTTTGCTGATATTCTGGTATATCGACAGGGAAGACACAGACGGGGAATCGCCTCTACAATGCAAGACGACCTTGATCGCGTTTCTTCCTGGTGTGAGGTTTCAGGTGCCTTGGTTAATCCCAATAAAGCATCAGTTTCATGGTTCTCCCTTAACAATCATATTGCTAATATGACCACACCAGTAGTACGAATGGGAGCTGATGAGGTGACCAGGACAAGTTGATGACATACCTCGGAGTTAAGTTTGATCGCAGCCTGTGTATTCGGGGCCACGTCGACCATGTGATAGCAAAATCCCGCAACGGATTAGCCGCCTTGAAGGTCATGGCAGCTGCCAACATCAAGCAGAGGCTACTTACTCTTCTGTTCCAGTGATTAGTCCTCGCACCATTCGAGTATGCCCTGGCAATTCTTACTGTCAGTATGACTCAAGTTGATAGGCTGGAGAAAATACAAAATGAAGCCATGTGCATTATCTTGGGATGTACAAAGGACACTCCCTGTGTAGCAATGAAATATCTTCTTGACTTTCCAACCATGGATGACAGAATCAAGATCTGGAGAGCACGAGCATACCTGAAGATTAGTACAGATAAAGAGCATCCATTGCATCACGTGCTCAACAGAAGGAAAGGTGCCAGGCTAAAAAGAGGAAAATCATGGGTGGGCCGAGCAGAAGATGTCATCAAAAAGGTCTGTGGGCTTACCAATATCAGCGTTGGTGAGGAGTGGATACCGGTGCTTACGTCGTTCAAGGGGACTTTCTCGTGTATTGTCACACTGAACAGGAAAAGTAGGGAACAGAACCCGGTCGTGGTTAATGCTGAGGTCAATGGTCTCATCTGTGATAACACCAATGAGAAAGATGCAGTCATCTATACAGGCGGATCTGTAAGACGACACCGAAGAAGTGCATGGAAATTTATAGCATGCTCGGCAGGCAGAATAGTCTACGAAGACAGTGGTGCAAACATCATGGCCACGAGTAGCATGACAATGGAGGTGATGGCAGTGACCAAGGCATTCAAATGGTTAGAGTCATAAGACTACACCCACGCATGTATACTGAGTGATTCGATGAGCATGATAAAAAAAGTGGAGGCGGTTTCTGTACGCATGCAATGGGTAGAGTCGTTGCAGAAATCCAAAATACATAAGGTCACCTTTGTCTTTGTCCCTGGACATGCGGGAGTGCAGGGAAATGAAAGAGCGGACAGGTTGGTTAG
Organism: Megaustenia siamemsis; assembly: GCA_032433765.1. NCBI lineage: Eukaryota > Metazoa > Mollusca > Gastropoda > Stylommatophora > Ariophantidae > Megaustenia > Megaustenia siamemsis. The sequence continues at coordinate 69,084,652 of JAVIAB010000051.1, read as the reverse complement.
CTGCGCTGTCGTTGAGGACGGGCAACCAATGGATCAGGTGAACATCATCAATGCCCTCCGAGATGTGGGAAGAGCACAGGACTTCGACAAACACAGATCCACGTCACTTCTTCGGATGATGGAAATGGGAGTTAAGATGGGCACAGCCAGAAATGAGAAACTTAGTGGCCGTGTAAGAAGACTTATCAACCAACATAGAACTGGAGTTGTCAGTCGCTGGATACTGCGGGAATTGCTGAGGAGGGGATCTGAGCACCTATGGACATGTTCGGAGTGCAATGATGTTGACCGACAAATAACTCAATATTTTTATTTAATACAAAAGACAGAGCATGTCATTCATTAATGGTAAAAGAACACTTTATTTTAACAACACTGGTGTTTATGTTTGTCTCTTACCTCTGAGTTTCAGTTTTAAAACAGAATTTATTTATTGTTATTACATGTATGGTCATAGTAGGTATTGTTCAGTTTTATTTAAATAAAAGTTCTTTTAGATGTTTTCAGAGTTGTCTTTAGCTTCTTCAAATCAAACATGAAAGTACTTCATGGAAAATGTATTCTAATTTTCTGCACTCAGAGTTTCTTAAGTGCAGTGGATTATTTAAGGAGATTAGTTGCCTTCATGACTCTAGACACTTTCTTTATTTTTAACAAAATATTAGATGTATTTTTGTAAACTAATGCACTCAGAGTTCCATGAACACTTTGAAAGAAAGGCTGATAAGGGACAAATTTACAGAGAGCAACTGAGCTCAAGGATATTTGCTCTAGTTTAAATAAGAAAAGATAGTTTAATAGTTGGTTCTAAAAAAAAAATGCAATTAAAAAATAAAAATTGAGTGTTGATGATTGTATTATGCAATATAATAATTGTGAGATAGGGCACAAAATAATGATATAACTCGACCTTTGCTATCTAAAGGACAATTTTTCAGTAAAAGTCAATCCAGTAACCCATAACTTAATATACTATCTTCTACAAAAAAAATAACTGATGTAATTACCAGTTATACACTTGATGTATGTCATTCTTCAATATAGAATAATACCAAGTGTATTTTGCCTGTTTTTATAAAACCTGGTTATTATCAATAATGAAAAGCAATGTGAATAATACAACCCCAGAAGAATACATAAAAAAGTAATGTTTCCAAGTTTGTAATCTCTTCTCCATCATTCACCCTGAAAACATTTGTGGCATTGTTTTGTAATTTACAGCAAAGCAGTGTCTATAAAACTTTTAAACAGACTTGATTTATTATGGCACATTTTTGGGACTTGACCTGCCTACTCTTATTTTAGTTTTGCTGACCTTTTTCTGGAGCCATTACATATAGACATGGAAAAAAAAATCAGCAACTGAGTTAGTGTTACATGAACAATCTCTGATTTCAAGAGATCATCATCATCTGCCATACCAGTTGGCGTAGAGGATCGTGTCCTTCCACAATCTTCTATCCACAGTGCATCATATCAGTTCTGTTGTTGACTGTTTGCCTTGCCATGACACCAATCTATCTAGTATTTTCTCTCTTTGTCATCCACAATCTCTCTTTCCTTGTATTTTGCCAGTTGTAACCAAGTATTCCAACTTTCCTCTTCTCACGATGTGCCCGAAAAATGTTGATTGTTTCTTTCTGATGGTTTTAGGAGTTCCCTTTTGTGTTGGCCTCTTAGAGAATTTCCTCATTGGTCTTTTTATCTGTCCAGGGAACTTTCAATATTCTTTTGAGAAACCCCATCTCTGTGGCTTATAATCGTCTTTTCATTTGTTTGTCTACTTTCCATGATTCGCTTTCATAGGTCAGAATTGGTTTTATATAGCACCGATGAACTCTCTTTCTCACTTCTACATGAGGTAGGAAATGTATATTTTATGCCCATGTCAGTCTTCAAAGTACAAAACATGACATCCTTACAGTAGCTAGTGTTTTATTATTTAGTTCATTGCTTTATGTTTGATACCACTTAAACTTATTATCATATTAAAAGTTTTTTTTTTCCACATAGTTATTTTGACAATCGTATGAAATCATATGACCACATAATTGTTTAACCAGCTTTTCTCTACATTTTTTGGTAGTTAATGGTTGGTAAATAAAAGATATAGCTTGAAGTGTTCTCTCAGTCATTTTTAAAGTTGATTATTTACTGTCTCAAAATGTAGACTTAAAATGATTTATTCAATTTTATTAGAATGAATATGCATTTAAAATAATTTGAATTATATCTTATCTGCATTATATTTGAAATAATTTTGTTTCTATATTTTTTAATCTATAAAATTCTTAAATTTGATTTATTTTTATCTTTATAATATTTATATAAATTTTGTTAGCATTTTATTTTACTGTGTATACATTTTGTTAATTATAACTCTGGAGTGATACTTTAGTTATAAGCCTCAACAACTTACATATTGAACATATGTAATAGGGCAGTAAAGGACCTAATTGTGAAACCTGTAAGTTTAATACCTTAATGTTTAACTATGCTCTCAGTATACAATGTGGTATATGGTTTTAGGTGTGCATGAATATCTGAAATAATTTTGGATAACTATTAGGAAATATTCTTTTTGTGATATTAAATTGTGAAATTTTTGTCTGTGTTAGAATAATTATTTTTTTTATATTACTGGATTTTAAATATCAGTAGCTCAGACACAACAGGAGTAAGTTTTACAGCTGTATATGGATTGGTTTCTTTAAAACCGTGAGGATATAGTGCTGGTCTTGTGATGTTGCAGTTATTTATAGCTTCATCCAGTTTGTGCTTCCTGGTTTAGTATAGTTGTACAAATTCAGATTATGTTGTATATCATGAAGAAATTAATCTTTCCTGAATTTTGAGGTGGGATCCTCTATGCTGAACATAGTGAATCAGAATGATACACACACTACTTTTGTTGGAGGCAGAGATATTGAACAGATGCATAGCTTATGTCTTCAGTTGTAAAGTTATTGTCCCTGAACATGTCAACATCTCAGACTCCATATAGATATTAAAGTGTTTGTAGAAGAGATGGAGGATGGTGTACTTTGGTACAGTAATCAAGTTATTAATGCAAAGACATCACTTCATTTTGTAGTATATCCACTCTGCAAGGAGTACTTAGGAAATAGTTGCCTCATTTGTACGGCAATATTACTAATGCATAAGGATAAGATAAAGTGTAATATCAATCTGATACTTATTCTACCTGTAGTATCAACTTTCAGTAGCAAACTACCATCTTCTGTTTCAGAATGAATCATAATAAATTGTGTAAACACATGGATACACTGTGAGTGTTGGATTGTCACATATCATTATACATTTATGAACTCAAGATCAAACTGTGAACATATACTACCATATTGTCTCATTTTTGACATGTTAAATAGGATGTACAGATAGAAGCAGAGATGAAGGTGATGGGGAAGACATGGAATGATCTAAAAAGAATGGCAAAAAACAGAACGACTTGGAAAGTGTTTGTTGAAGACCTATGCTCCACTGGGAGCTAAAAAGGTAGAAGAAGAAGAAAGAAATAGGATGTATTGACCCAAATACTGAACATTAACATTAAAGCTGTGTGGAGCAGGCTAAATAGAAGCTCCACGCATCTGTCTAATTCTTTATGAGAACTTTTCTGATGGTGTAAGACAAGAAGAACAACATTATGCTTAACGTCAACTTTAAACTTAACTTCGCCTTCAAAACTAACATAATTTGGAACCTGACTTTATCTTTAAACCAAAGTGTAATATTAATGCAGAAAGTGTACAAACATTTGTTATCCTTGTTGACATTAACCCTTTTTGCTGCTAAGACCTCAGTGAAAGCCTTGACACCCAGTCCTAAATACTTTTATTCACACAACCAAACAGTGCTAAATATTTTAGACTTTCACAGTGATGACTGTTTTTATTGCCCGATAATATATACGTGTTGTAACTCATAATTTTACCGGCACTACCATGCACTTAGCAATATTTAAAAGCTTGATAATAATATTTCTTCATAAATATTCTGCAAGTAATTAGATAAAAAGAAAGTTTTCACACCAAATCTGCTTTACTTGGATGAAATGTATTGTTAAAAAATCATAATGTTCTTTTGAAACAGTAGGAGTGACTCATATACACACATTTTAGTAAGGTGAGAACACATTTTGAAATGAAACACAAAGTCTTTCAATCACACTTCTAATTTTGAAAATTTTATAACACCAGCATCAACACTGTTTGAAAAATGCAACATTCAACAGAAAAGTAATAAAAATGTGTCCCTGTACATTATTTTAGCAAACACAGCTGTCCTCAGTAAAGTGTCTTTTCACCAGTATTCATTTATCTTCAGTTTTTTTTTTTTTTTTACTTTTGCCGTAATGAGACATACACAGTCAGGAAGCAAAATAATTCATAATTTAGATCAGTGTTTTGTTTTTGTGCTTGGATTTCTTTCTTTAATTGAAATAGTTTGTGTGTTATACTCTGCGAAGGCTTTTGCCGAAATGTTGTAGTCTGTCTTGTGTTTGTATTCGTTTAGCTGCTTCATAGTGTTGTATGATTACTTTACAAAATAATTCATGGTCAAGGGCATTCTGAACAATGTCCTTGTAGGATCTGTTGCTTTCATCTGATATAAATGCCAGGAACAATTCCATAAAAAACAGCAGAAAAAAATCAAGCACTGAACTGGTTTCATTAACATTGACGCAACTGCCTGAACTGAAGTTGTCAAAAGAGTGTACAACTGATCTTAAATCATTGGAATACCATGAAATTGGTTCAAATTTCTGCTGTTTTGGTTGTATTTCAGTGTCAATTTAAAAGTCTCATTCTGATGATAATGACACTGGTCACTCAAATAACATATTCCTACTTACACCTTCCTTTCAAATCATTGTTGATGGCTGGGTAGACATCCTTATATCACCTTGTTCGCTCATACAACTACATATTTCTAGTTTGCCTTCACTATTACTCTTTGAAATAAACTATCAGTTATTCACCAATATGAATTCACTTTCTAGATGTGGTAGAAAAACAATTTCCTTTACAAATATAAAATATGAAACAAGCTGGGTTGTAAGAACTTGGGCGAACAGGTTACCATAGTCACCAATAACAAACAAATATTTCTCTATATCTTCAGTTGCAAAGTAAATTTTTTAAAAAGTTCCATGTTTTTAGCCAATCCTTAATGTGTGAAAATAGGTCAACAAGTTTATAATTAGTGACAGCTTTCCTTCCTTGTTAGACAGATATAGTAATTAATACATGAAACGGCTTAACATATCATTGGCAGCCAGGTACAAATGTAAATACGTGTTAGCGGCCATGGTAGAAACAGATATACACGTTGTTAACAGCCAGGGTACAAACAGATATACACTTTGTTAGCAGCTAAAGAGTTAAGTATTAGTAAAGTGTTGCTCAGCTGGTGACATATATAAGGACACATTTGAATGCAAATTGATATTTTGCCAGTACTCATTAATTTTCCTATGTCTGCATCAAAGGTTATAACAACATTTCATTTTTCTCTTACTCTCAAGATACTATATAATTGATATACCCATTCCACCTTTTGATGGTAAGACTTGTATTTCGTTTTTACTATCTTCTGCCTTTTCTTTACTGTATTTTTATTTCCAGTACATTGTTTGTATAAAATATGCCATTTATCTTTCTTGAATTGTGTTTAATTAATGTGCTAACAAACATTTAAAAAAAAAAGTTTTATAAAACTATTGTTATAAGTAATATTTGCACCACGAGCACACATACCCGTATTATACACACACAATTTTGTTGATAATATATATATATATACATGTATAGTATTGCAATAATTTATTATATGATATGTATATTAAGTTTTGTGATGTGTACATATTTTGTGGGTGTTGATGTATTGTGACAGTATTGTGGTGATTACATTTGTGGTAATTAAATTTGTTTTGTCTCCCATATTTTCTTCACATTGTGTGCAAATGTTTACAAAATAGATGGTGTTTAGAGTGATGTAATATAATGTGACCACTTTTTTAAGTTATATTACTTCAATTCCTGTAATGTACTTCATCTACTTTTAAAAAAAAAAATTAATTTTGTATATACAGCCTTTTTCATGATTACTATGTTTCTGTCGTTTAGTGTCTTGCTACGGGGATTCAAAGCTGATTCTGCCAATATATGAAACACAGGTCCAACTTCAAGCTCACCACTTTTCATTTGTATAAAGTTTAAGGAATAAGTTGTGTATAAAAGTGTGTTTTAATTTGTACGCCATTTATGCAGTTTTGATTAAAATAATAGAATGGCTTTCTTTTGTAAATAGTTTGCAGATTTTGAAAGAACTCTTAAAATTTAAATTATTTATCCTTTGATTAAGACTATTGAAGAAGTAACAAAAGAGTTATATGTTTATACTTTCATAAAGTACTTATTTGTAAATTGCGCTTAATTTTTTTGTGCAGTTTAACTGTTGATCCTAGTGTGATATATTGCATTATAAACTCTGTTAAACAAATTGTGCATTCATGCTGCCATATTCTACTTAATTTGAAACAAAATAAGCCATAAATACTTTCTTTCTCCACTTAGAAACAATGAAAGTAATCTCAACAAACGTCTACAAGGTGAATCAATATCTGTTTTTTTTTGTTTATTAATGGCCATGAGATGACAAAGTAATAGTCTAGGGGCTATGATGATGAGGGGCAGAAAACAAAATCTCTCCAACTTGCTCAATTGGTGGCCTTCCTTTTCAGACTGCCACAACTGTAGCCTATATTGTGTATCACCACTGCCCTCCACCTTCCTTTGTGTCTTTGTCTGCCACCTTTTATCTTTCTTTCTATGCCCAGTGTATGACAGTGATGGTTTCTGAATTTCTTCTGAGTATGTTGCCTATGCATGCAAGCGCTGAAAAACAACTAAAGGAATATAAAATAAATTAGATGCATCTGAAAACAAGTGCCTCAGGAATATACTTAGTATACAGTGGAATGAATTTAAGACTAGCTCAGAAATAAGAGAAATGACAAAGTGTCCAAAAATATCATGTACAATCAAGAGAAGAAAGTGGACATATGTTGGCCATGTGATGAGAAGAAAAACAAGAGAATTTCAAAGCAAGCCCCCAAATGAGAACCAGGGGGTTAAAGAAAAAGAGACAGACCTAGAGAAACACTAAAAAGAAAACTGAGGCGAGAAGCTGCAACAAAAGCATGTATGACTTTGCCGAGGTTGAGAGGCTTGCACAGAACAGAGAAATATGGCAAGATGCAATACAGGTCCTGTACAAAGTCTGCTACTTAATAACAAAGATCATAGTACCTGGAGAGTCTAGAATTTCTGCTATCTTCAACTTGAATGAACAAAAAATAAGTGTGACTTATCCATCTCCAAATCCTGTCTCTGTGCATTTTTATTGGTTATGCAGCAAGTACGAAATGATAACAACCTTGTTGTGTCTCTTTCTACTGTCTTGAGCATAGAGATCCATATAAAATTGCTAAAATAGCATCTATATAAACACACACACTTAACTTTGTTTTACTGGTACTGAAGAATCTCCAAATGTTCAGATTGACAAAGGCTATTCTTGCTTAATGTTGATCCCTTCTTTCATATCCTCTCTAACTTCTCCAACCAGTGCATTTATCCCTTCTTTCATATCCTCTCTAAATTTTTCAACAGGTGTAATTATCCCTTCTTTCATATCCTCTCTTAACTTCTCCGACCAGTGTAATTATCCCTTCTTTCATATCCTCTCTAACTTCTCCAACCAGTGCATTTATCCCTTCTTTCATATCCTCTCTAACTTCTTCAACAGGTGTAATTATCCCTTCTTTCATATCCTCTCTTAACTTCTCCGACCAGTGTAATTATCCCTTCTTCATATCCTCTCTAACTTCTCCAACCAGTGTATTTATCCCTTCTTTCATATCCTCTCTAACTTCTTCAACAGGTGTAATTATCCCTTCTTTCATATCCTCTCTAACTTCTCCAACCAGTGCATTTATCCCTTCTTTCATATCCTCTCTAACTTCTTCAACAGGTGTAATTATCCCTTCTTTCATATCCTCTCTAACTTCTCCAACCAGTGCATTTATCCCTTCTTTCATATCCTCTCTAACTTCTTCAACAGGTGTAATTATCCCTACTTTCATATCCTCTCTTAACTTCTCGAACCGGTGTAATTATCCTGTCCAGTTACGTGAGTGTGTTTGTTGCTGTTAGCTCATAACTCATGGTGCTCCTACCAATAATCAACCAACCAAAATTGTATTAATTATCCTTAAACACTTTTTTTTAAATTATACATTGAAAGAACTTTCAATGTCATATGATAATGTGTCAATTTACAAATTGTATTCTCACTGATTCTGACATAATCATTTACACAAGTTGAACTATACTACAATTGATTATCAACAGCAGATAAAGAAGTTAACAGTGTGGGCCGCTGCTTAGAATTTGAATGAAAAAAAAAAAAGGAATTGGAGAAAGAGAAAGTGTCAGTAGATAACTAAAACCTGCAATAAAAAGATGTGTAATGCAGATTTTCTCCCAGAACTTGATTCCTCGAATCCCTTAGATCAGCGGTTCTCAATGTGTTGCTTGTGGGTGCCATTGTGCCTGTCGCATGTTTTCTTGGTGCCCATGAAGTTCCAGCAAGTGATGTCATTTATTGTCCAGCTTTCAGTTGAACGACTGAGAGAAAAAAATTAAGGATGAAACAAATGCAAATCTTTTTTCCTTCCCAATGAAAAGAAGTGGTAATCATCTGCATCAAAAGCTGATTGAGCGGTTGAAATTAGCCTCAATATGTTATCTTGATAGGCTTGAGTAGAGGAGGTGAACTGAATTTGAATTGACTTAAATCATACGTCCCAGGTTTGAAAATCTAGCAGAAAAAAATGAAATGCAAAAAATTACATTAGTCTAATTCAGTGTAGTGCTTTCTTTTTTAATATTCATTTTGCTGCTAACTTCAGAAAGTGTGTAATTTTTGTGTTTGTAAGATACAGTCCTTTATATTGATTTTTCTTTGAAAATGGAAAGTTAATAACCATGTACCAAGAAAAAAAGTGTGTTATAGATATGAGTAGATGTTGTTAAAAATAAATGTGGATACTGGCACCTGTGGTTCCATAGACACAAAAGGGTTGAGAACACCTGCCTTAGATCAGTTGGTTATATTTTTTATTAAAACACTTTTTTTTTATCTGATGTAGTCTCTCTTTCATCAACATTTTCAATTTGGTCATTATAAATTTGTTATGTTTTTGTTTTGTTTTTATATTTGTACTTTTATAAGGTCTAATCTTTCTTGCACATATTCATGCAATTCTTCATTATTTACTCTGCATTATTCTTCATCATTTTCTTTTTCCAGTACCTGTAATTTTTAATTTGTTCTTATTAGTATTGTCTACTGATTTTACACTATTTCTTTGTTTTTATATAACACCATTCCTTAACTCTTTCAGTACGGAATGTTTTTATTAATTTTCCGGTACAGATTTCAAAGACAAAATTTTTCATGTTTTTAAATATTTATCTAACACTTAACATATTATATATGACTTTTTAGATAATTAAACAAGGAATTATATTTCACCAATACCAAAATGATACAAGGCCTATAGAAAGAATATGGTTTGATGACTGTTTACGCTAATCAAATCGAGAGTGGCGCTCTGTGTAAACGTACATGACCGAAATCGGCATGGCGCATGGTGCATCGAAACATACAGAGAGAGTTAAAATTCCACATTACATTTATGTTAATATAACCTTTTACATAACAAAATAGTTCTTTTATATTTTGTTAATGCTTTTTTTTTTTAGTTAATTTATTTTTTTTAATATTTTCTTTTTCAATCAAATATAAATTTTCTCTTCTACTGTTCACATATAAAACTGTTGTGCACAATTATTTTATTTCAATTCATAAAAGCTTCCATCAGATACAATTTGGTTAACCCAACCTATCATATCAGAAAGTCTGAATATCTTTATTAAATTTATTAAAATCACCTAGTCAAAAATGGAAATTCTCACAGTTTTATATTATTTTATATGTACCATGTAAGTTTATACATAATGGCTATAATGTCTGTACCCCATTTACACCTGAGATCTTGTGGCATCAGTATTAATTTGAATGTATCCCTAATTAAAGCATTAACAAGTTATATAGCAACTTGTCCTTGTGTTTATTGTGTATCTGTCCTTCCACTTAATGCTTTACTTATACATTTCATTCAAAAGTAACAAAGTAAAAATCATTAATAACCAATCAACAATTTTTTTAAAGCAAAAGTCTTCAACAAATCGTGTACATATTTTTTTCTTTTTGTTTTTGACCAACTTTTTATCCATTTTTGTCTAAATCCAACCCTGTTCCTCTTAAATCTGTCTCTAATTTACTTCTTTTGTGTTCTTTGCTATTTTCTTTGTCCAATCTTTTTTATGTTCATTTCTGAAGAAACCCCTTAATAGGTTTAAGTCAATGACAATTCTGTCTCATTTGTTCTTTAATTACATGAGTCTAGATATAGTATGATTCCCACCCTGATTTTATTATACCATCTCAATTCTTCTGTGTCTTTACCCTCAGTATTTTTATTCTCACTTTTATAGTTCACTATATAGTTGGGCCATATTTAACACAAAACGAGCTTTGTTTTAAATTAACCTTTTATTTATTTTATTACAAGAGTTATGTTTGTTTTTGTATGTATTTGTAAGACCATCTTCAGTTTACTTGGATGGTGCCCTTTTTGTTCTCTTGCCCATTTGTTTTGATTACACAAGAAGATTTGAGCATTGTGAGCAAACCTTAATACCAGTAAAGGTCCATTATTACAAGAAATTTACAGAATAAGAAATTTGTACTAATTTCTGTGACTTTTGTTTTGAAGATTAGTATAGTTTCTTTAAATATAGAATATTGGTATAGAGACTTTTATAACTTGATTTAGTCAACACTGTTTTTCCATGGGCATGAGACTTATTTTACTGCAGATTGTTGCTATGTACATGATGTTTACAACTTTTTTCAGTTGATACTTTTTGACTGTGGCATTTTTTAAATTAAGTTTTACAGTAACATATGTCCTTGTCATGTCCAAACTGGAATATTAAAAATGTTGTGGTAAAGCCTTCGTGTTTTTAGCTATATTTTTATTTGGTGAATGTCTTTGTTAGTTCAACTGTATATGTGTTCATTAATGGTTTGTATTGAGGTCATTTTGTTTATTCTATTTTTTTTTTTATGTAAGAAAGTGTTACATTCACACTTGAAGGTGAGTGGAGAATAAGGTATTTTATTATTATACTTCAAGTCAACACAATCTATTTATTTAATCTATCTATCTATCTATTGTCCTTTCGAGCCGAAGATGACACATAGGGCAGAACCACAATCTCAAAAGCAGAAACGTTGCATGCCAAAATGGCACATACTGCAGAGATCACCACTTCTAAAATCTAGTGACCATATATTTTACAGACCTTCAGCACATGATTTTTGGAATAATGTAGTCGGTATTACGCTCGTGCCGTTTTACTTCCCAGAAAAAATCCGGCTCCCATTTAAGGCTGGGTGAACCCGGAAGCTGTCGGTTGTGATCGAATCCTATCTCTTGTCCTTTGTAGTCCAATTCACTAACCACTGAGCTATCGCGGCTCCGATTCACGCTTGCCTCTTGTCAAGTTTTTAGTGGCTGTAGTTTATGTTATCACTCTAGATGCCACTTATTCTAGACAAGCCCTCTTCTCTGTCTTACAGCTCTACCGATTTTAGCACGACACATTTGTTGAAATATTAATGAAGCTGACCGTAGTATCAGTCAGAAGTGTTAGTCTCCAAGAGGCTAAAATCGCTTGAGTGTTTCTAAGAGTTCACGCTGTCGTGCTTTAACAATAGTATATTTAAAGATATTTGAAGATGGGACTTCCGTTTCCAAGATGGCGGAATTGGGTCACGTTCTCTCTATCGCTGCGAAAATTGCTTTGGATTCTTGTCGACTTCGGGTTTCCGTTCCAATTTTCTGCATTCCAGTCGAAATGATGTTCTAATTGTCATATCTGCGCTATTGAATTGGCGGTGCACGCACGGCAATACTCCGTTTTGACAGATCAAGTGTTGTGAATGCGCTTTCCAACGTCTAATGTTGATCTGCGTTTTGCGTCACACTAAGTGCTGTTCCATGACCGCTTGATGGAGATGTTTGCCGCAAGTTATTTACAAGTTCCAACGCATTAATGTGGTGGGATCCGTCAAGTCAGTCAAGTCAGCGTCTTTGGGAAGTTTGTACCGTGTTTCGTTCGTTGTAGACTGCATTCAGTAGAGTAATCATGAATACATGGGCGCAGACATATTGTGCGTGCTACGTCATCATAATGGATCATCGTGTGTCCCAAGACCGACCTTGCGCTAATCTTGCGATCTGTTGTTTGGTGTGCAACGGGGATAATCTGACGACGAACTGTGTTTTGTATGTTCGGAGTTGGAGTCAAACACGATGTCCTAACATCATCAGGCGCTATACATTTAAATAAGGAAAAATAAAAAAAATGGTATGTAAGAAGCTTTACGTGACAAGTGGACGACACAGACTAAACAACGTTTCGGCTCAATAGGCCTTCATCAGGAACAAACAATAAAAACACACACACAAAACTGATAACGAAACAACCAAAACAAAAACAATCGAAATGTGTTAAAGAAAACAACAACAATAAATAAAACTATCCTGTGAAATCCAAAATAAAATCGTAACCAAGTGCGGCTTTCGTGAACGTCGAAAATCGTGCCAAAAAGTGCGTAAATGTAAACAGAACCAGAGGAGTTAACACAGGGGTCAGTGTGCAAACACAAAGGAGAAAGAATCGAATAGTAGACTGACAGGTGTAAAAAGACGCTAAGAGTGAGATGTCTGAGAGTGGGGTACAGTAAAAATAAATGAGGGGTAAGGAGCACAGAAAAAAATTAGGGAGGAGAAAACCGAAGTGTCTCATAAGGGACTAGAGGAGAAGAACTATAAAAAGCATGGCATAGTAAGTAGACCAAAGAACCCAAATATGTGTAGTAGAGAAGGCTATGCAAAAGGGAAGGAGCAAGCAAAAAGAAACTATGCGTATGAGTGTGATACATTCACATCTCTCGGGGTCAGCGAACCATACTGGACTATAAGGCGATTTTCCAAAGTATAGCGGCTGCGGTCGCCAGAGTGACAAAGGACAATACCAGTGACACGGATGTCGTCTTTGCCCTTGTGATCAGGGGAGTTGAAGTGGGAAAATACATTTAAATACTATGACGTTCATCATTTTTAGGAGGACGTGATCTTCCGAGCAATGTGATGGATAGGCGGCAGGAACCATTGAAGGCTATGTCTGAAAAGTGTTCCTTGTTGCAGTTTCCTCATATTCCAAGTCCGGCTTGTTGCAGGAGCTACTGAGTTAAGTGCTCTGTGCACACCGTGAGCTGTGTGTTTCATCCGTTTTGATCATGCTCCGTTATTCCAATTGCTTACGATGAATGCTGATATCGTATGACAGGAACAGTTGGCCGTGTTCACTCTCTGTGCGGTTTCGCCTTATGTCTTTTGGTGTGTGCTGAGACTGCTATGGTGGGGACTACAGCTACCTTTCTTTGCTTGGGAGATGTGTTAGCAATTCGGATGATTCCACTGGCATGGGCGGTTGAGCAATTATGGATTTTAATTCGTTTGCAGTGATACCGAGGCCTACCATAACCAGATAACCAGATATTTAAAGATTTATACGATTATTGTGTACCAAATGTTTGACCTTCTATAGTTTGACAAGACTACAAACTGTTCTATGATTTGATGCCCCACATCTGTCGGTGTATAATAAATTGGCACAATTCTGTTTTTTTTACAATTCTTCATTACGTAAAGTAAAAAAAAAGTAGTAAAGAGCCTCCGTCACGCCAAGTGGTGTATAGGGAATATGGTGTTAGTGACCCTATATTTTACAGACCTTCAGCACATGATTTTTGGGGTAATGTGGTCGGTATTACGCCCGTGCCGCTTTACTTTCCCAGAAAAAATCCGGTACCCATTTAAGGCTGGGTGAACCCGGAAGCCGTCGGTTGGGATCGAACCCTACCACTTGTCCTTTGTAGTCCAGTTCACTAACCACTGAGCTATTGCGACTCCCTTCATTACGTAAGGCTGAACAGAAATGTAAACAATCTGGCAATGTGTTCAAGTCATAAAGTATTCATGGCTGCAAGCAAAGAAAGTATTGCGAGAATTTACAAAGAATTGTAATAACTTAGAGAGAATTTGAAGAACATGAAAAGAATTGCAAGAACATTGAAATACAAGAAAATGTGAATAGCAAAAGTAACCAGTATTAATTAAAAATGAATGTTCAGGAATTTAAATCTGTGTTAATTAACAAAATAGGCAGATGAACATTTTAAAACATGGCGTGTTTTTTTTTAGAGAACCTTTGAAGAAGCTGCTTATGTTTATGACAAATAGTAACTAAAGGTTAAGGTAGAATACAAGACTTGAATAGGCGTCTTAGCACGCCAGCTTTCACACATATGTGCTCGGCCGTCTATCCAGAGGTGTGCGGAGACTTCTGGATAGTGCCACTTCAAGCATCAAAACTCACGATGCGAGGCGGCATTCCTCACCTTCCCAGAGTACTCCCTTGGTACCCATTTCTGCCAGCGGCTGGGTCGACCGCAGGGATTTTTTTTGTTTCAACCACGAGTACAATTCACACTGCTTCCAGCGGGAATCGAACACGGGTTGTCCAAACGTCGGTAGCCGAGTCCGGTGGTTTTCCCAGCTTGGCTACTGAAACCCCCAAACAGTAACTAAAGATGACAAGTGCAACACGGAGATTGAGATAGAGATTGCTTGGGGTAGTAATAAATGCTTTCATGTAATAAACATGAAAGATACAAACATCATAGAAATCATTAGCAAGTTCAAAGTGAAAATTTTCTCAGCGGTAGAAAGAGAGAGCGAGAGAAGGAGGGGGGGGGAGGTTCTAGTTTATATCAGTACAAAACAAAAGATCTTACAGGTCGAAAGATCGACATAACCTTGCAGTGACCAGAGCAATCATTTGGTCATAGTCTCAAGACTACACTCGCGCCTGCATCGATGAGCATAATAAAAAAAAAGTGGAGACGGGCTTTGTAAGTATCAATGGGTAAAGTCATTGCAGAAATCAATAATACCTAAGGTCACCTTTGTCTACATCACAGGACATGCAGGAGTACGGGGAAATGAAAGAGCGGACAAGTTGGCTAGTTGCGCTGTCGTTGAAGATGATCAACAATTGGCGGGCGGACATCATCAATGCCCTCCGAGATGTGGGAATTGTACAGGACTTCTAAAACAATGAGTCCACGTCACTCCTTCGAATGAAAGAGATGGGGGTTAGGATGGGCACTGCCAGAAACGAGAAACTTAAAGTTTATCAACCAACAAAGAACTGAAGTCGTCAGTCGCTGGACACTGTGGGACATGCTGAGGAAGGGACCTGAGCACATATGGACATGTTCGGAGTGCAATGATGATGACCCACAAAAAACTCAATAACCAGGCACATGATAGTTGTGGTCTAATATAAAATAGAAGGTATAGTCAGAAGTTATAGGTAGGGTTCCATCCCAACCGACGGCTTCCGGGTTCACCCAGCCTTTAATGGGTACCCGATATTTTTCTGGAAAAGTAAAGCGGCACAGGCATAATACCGACCACATTACCCCAAAAATCACGTACCGAAGGTCTGTAAAATTTAAGGTCACTAACACCATATTCCCTATACGCCACTTGGCGTGACGGGGGCACTTTACATTTTTTTTATAGTTAGAGGTTGACTGGATCCTACTTTGCCATAAAATAAGAGTAAAAATCCCCAAGGTCAAAATGTGGGCAGACTAGCATTGTAGTGTATCATTTGCACAAATCAAGCTGTTAAATTGAGTTCTCCTAATGTTATTCGAGCCATGTGTTCTGTGTGTCTCAGGCTGTTTTCATTGTACAACGAGACACGTTCAGGCAGTAGGACTCATCCCTGTCGTACACCCCTTCTCATGTTCTTGTATTCTCTCAGTTTGTTATCTACGTTTCTGCTGCTGTTTTTTTAAAATGAGTTTGTAAATTACGCTGAGATTCCCCTTTGTAATCTGAATACATTGTATAAATACAGTAATAAATACTACATGTACAAGATCATTGCAGTTAAAAGTAAATAATGAAGATGGCATAATGAAGTGGGCCCTTCTACCTACCGCTCTTGCTTCTGAGTGACGCTCTAAAGTTGTTTTTAACTGTTCGCGTACGTCATCTCTGGCGAAGTCCCGAGGGACTGAATGTTGCTTCACTTTTTTTCCGATTTCAGAGGCACTCTCATTTTTTATTATCGAAAGTTCTGACGTGTTGGGGTAGATGTTTTTTTTTTTTTTTTCTCTTATCAATGTTTTCCGGGCAGTGACCATTTTTGGTCTACTCTTTTTTTTTTTTTATTTCCAAGTGCTGAGAGTTTTCTAACGTGCTCAGAATGCTAACGGGACCTCCGTTTTTTTTTTTTAATTATTTTTATCCGATAGGGTTGGATATCGAATCTCACTACACAGAGACAGACAAAGCCACGAAGAAACCAACTTTTAAAAGAAAAAGTTCATTGCTATACATCAATGCTCTTTTACATCGATTTATGATAACATGTCAGTTCAATGGACGATTTAAAAGTAATACTTATATTTTTAGAGGGAAAACATCTGGATTGACATAAAAATTCCAATGGCTTAAAAAAAACCTTCAAATTACATTTTCTATGTTTAGATGACGCAAAAGGTTAAGTCTCTCTTGACTAGTTGTTCTTCTTTGCCATGTTTGCAATGAATCTGTCCGCTTCCTGAATCAGCCGAACAAATAAATAATAACAGATACTGTACAGACTATATTAATGGCGAGGCAGATATTGGCAAATATACCTTCAGTTTTTAATTTTGACAATATTTTGATTGTAAATAGCAGCCGGAAGTCTAATTATTCTACTTTAGGCATCGATAACCGTCTGTTGTATGCTTTAAAGGTGAGGGATTTTGCGCAATAAGACAGGCCCTTCTGTTTGCACGTTTTTTGCTGCTTTTTGGGGTTAGTTTAACATTTTTTATAACAAAATCCTATACTTGGTTTTTAATGAAATACTATTTTTACGGCATTTGTCCCATTTTTATTTTCACGCTGGTTAGAACAATTATGCTTTCCCCTAATGTGATTTGAACTCGCCTCTTTCTGATGCTTGAAATACACTCTATATAGAGAGTATACCAAATTTAATAATAAAAAAAAAAAAACCTTTACAGTTTTTTTTGCAATAGCGTTTGTTTTGTTTTAAAAAATTTAAGATAATTTAAAATTTTCGGTATACGTTGCATTGTAGAGGTTCATAAAAGACATAATTTTATAAAGAGTTATGGTATGCAATTGATCACACAGTTAAAACTACACTGTAGAAAAGATACCAAATAAACGCTATAAAAATATATATGTCTAATATAAATTTCAAGTTGAACACACTACTCCCCTGAATTTTATGTTGCGATGCATCCTTGACATTACGAGAATACAAAACTGTAAACAAGATTACGTGACAAATTGTTCAAGTTCATTTCAATGTTTGACTATTCGCATTGTGAAGTAGAGTACATTGGAAGTACTTGCTCGTGGGAGGAAAATGGTCAAATGCTCTTATCTGATATCTCGTTCTATGGACTCCCGTATCTTAATATGGTCCCGAAAGATAGATTATCACGCTCTGTAACAATTGTTCTAATTTGAAGTGTTTACATAATTATAGAATGCGTATAAAAGACAGCGTTAATGAGTAGATGCTTCACAATATATCTGAGCCGAGTATTCTTAACTGTCATCTTTAAGACTAGCAATATAGTTCATTAATATTTGTGTAAGTACTAAATATTTTAATTGTTCTGAAATAATTACAAGAAAATTATAAAGCAAAATTTGATCTAATTGTAAACAATAAGTTCTTGCTGTTGTCATTGCGATGAATTATATACTACTCTTTGATACTCTTTGAATTGCTAAATATTATTTAGTTACTCCTTAATCTAATTACAAGAAATTCTGTAATTACTTCTTTATCTAACTACACGAAATGTTGCAGTAACTCCTTGATCTAACTACACGAAATGTTGCAGTAACTACTTGATCTAACTACACGAAATGTTGCAGTAACTCCTTGATTTAACTACAAGAAAATGTTTACTTATTCCTTGACCTAACTAGAATATGATATAATATTCTCTTATCTAATTTAAGAAATTATATAGTAACACTTTTATCCATTAAAAATGTCTTTAACTTATCAGATCAGTATTCAAATTCCCGTGTGTCACCGGGGCTTCATTATGAGGGAAGTAGAGAATAGTGACACTGTGGCCTTCCAGGCGTGTCGTAAGAGGCGACTAAGGAGGTTGATCGATGGCTTGACAAGCTGTCATTGTAAAAAGTATTGTTATGGAAACAGAGCCATAGATTTTAGAAGCAGTGATCTCTGCATTATGCGCCATTTTGGCACGCAAGGTTTCTGTTTTTGGGATTGTGGTTCTGCCCTATGTGCCGTCTTCGGCTCGAAAGGACAATAGATAGATAGATTCAAATTGCTTATATATATATATATATATTTGGCCACGTGATAAGAAGAAAAATAAAAACCCAACACAATGAGCCTTCAATAAACGTTGCGAGAACGCCAGTCCCAAGGGCCGACCACGAAAAAGATAGATTGATGAAATATTAGAAACGCTAAAGAACATAACAGGAGCAGAACCAACAGAAGAACAAAAGATCAATACTATATTTCCACTCAACATTGCAAGGCAAATGAGGAAGGAAAGTAGAAGATTATAAAATAAATTGCTAATAAATGAGTTAGCTAACTAGATAATTAAACATTAAATTATGAATTAACTAGTTGAATATAATTAGTCACCTTGATAACTGTTAACTAACTAACTTTTAACTTACTAGATAGATGAGTAAATAATTAACTAATTAATTTGTTATAAATAGCTAACGAGTTAAATAATTAACTAACCATGTAATTAACTAGTTAACTAACTAGCTTTTCAATTAGCTAACTGGCTAGTTAATTATTTCTCTATCTAGACAACTGATTATCTATCTAGATAATGTGTTCACTAACAAATTAATAAATTAAATAACTAATATCTTGGCACTTTGAACTAATAAATTAATAAACTAAATAACTGATACCATGGCAATTTAAGCTAACAAATTAATAAACTAAATAACTGATGTCTTGGCAATTTAAACTAACAAATTAATAAACTAAATAACTGATATCATCGCAATTTGAACTAACAAATTAATAAACTAGATAACTGATGTCTTGGCAATTTAAACTAACAAATTAATAAACTAAATAACTGATATCATGGCAATTTAAACTAACAAATTAATAAACTAAATAACTGATATCATGGCAATTTGAACTAACAAATTAATAAACTAAATAATTGATATCATGGCAATTTGAACTGACAAATTAATAAACTAAATAATTGATATCATGGCAATTTGAACTAACAAATTAATAAACTAAATAACTGATATCATGGCAATTTGAACTAACAAATTAATAAACTAAATAATTGATATCATGGCAATTTGAACTGACAAATTAATAAACCAAATAATTGATATCATGGCAATTTGAACTAACAAATTAATAAACTAAATAATTGATATCATGGCAATTTGAACTGACAAATTAATAAACTAAATAATTGTTATCATGGCAATTTGAACTGACAAATTAATAAACTAAATAATTGATATCATGGCAATTTGAATTAACACCAGACAAAGCAACAATTGCAGAAAAATAACACATAAAATAATGGTCAATTTGGATTAAATAATATATCAGTCTTGTTTATATATTTTTACACTGTGGACAATCTCAAAGATTTTATGGATTTTGTTCTTTTAATATTTGTTTGGCTACGGGTACTGTGCTTTCTGTGCCTGACAGGTCGGATCTCTTGTACGTTTTGCTGCATATAATGCCAGAATTGAAGCTTTATTACTTCGGCACAGGCGCCAGAGTTCTGGTTTCTAGACTAGTTCTGGCAGCAGCCAATGCGGAATACGAGTTTGTGCAGGTGGACAAAAACCAGTGGCGTGAGCTCAAACCTTGTGAGTTTTTTTAAGGCTAATTTTGACACATATAATATGACTTCATTTAGTGAAATATGAATAAAAACCAGTAGAATCGCTATAGATAAATATTGGTAAGTTCCAGTGAAATATCCATACTTTAAAATTATATAGAATCACTATCATCATCAAGTACCGTGCCTGCTGGCATAGGTGATCATGCCTCTCCACAACCTTCGCTCGTGACAGTTATTTATCATTTCTGTTGTTGACCTTCTGCCAAGCCTATTACCTTAAGCTGTCTGGTATCTTTTCTCTTTGCTACCATCTTTCTCTTTGTCCCTCAATTTTCCAAGTTGTTACAATATATTCCAGCTGTTCCCTTCTCATTACATGACCAAACAATTATGCTTGTTTCTTCCTAATATTGGATATTAGCTCTCTCTTTGCTTTGGCCTCTTTCCGAACGTTTTCATTACTCTTCTTAGCTGTCCATGGTATTCTCAATATTCTTCTTTAAAAGCACATTTCTACAGACTCCAGTGATTTTCTTGTCTGTTGTCCTATTGTCCATGATTCACATTCATATGTTAAGACTGGCTCTACATAACATTTAAGAACTCTTTTTTCTTATTTCTATTGTCAAAAATGAATTGCACAGTATCTTCTTCATATTTTGGAAAGCTGCTAATGCCTGAGCCATTCTGCATCTCTCATCTGTTGTACATCTCACCTCTGTTGTACATCTCACCTCTGTTGTACATCTCTCCTCTGTTGTACATCTCTCCTCTGTTGTACATATACCATCTGAGGTTAACAATGTTCCCAGATATATAAATTCATGTACCTGTTGTTTACCTATTGTTCCACTTAGCTTTATTGTGTGATGTCTTTTTCTTTGTTTTCACCATTACTTCTGTCTTTTTCCTATTAAGGCCGAGTCCTTTATTTTTGCTTTCTTTCACTATAATGTCTAACATTTCTTGTAACTCATTTTCACTCAAAGCGATTTAGACTAACATCAGCATACCTTAAATTATTTATATTATGACCTCCGAATTATGTTGAATATTCTTAGTTAAATATGGATAAAACCCAGTTGAATTTTCTTAGTTTATTATGAATAACAGTTATAAGGTTCTTTGTAGCTTGCTATAGGACAGTTTGGTTAAATATTTTAATACAAGGTTGCTGTTTAAGAATGGACTTTATCTGCTATATTTCCAAGGAAAATACTTTTTTAAACAACGAAGTTTTCTTTTTTCTTTTTTTCTTTTATTTACGTTTGTCAGCTTTTACCTCTGACGATGTCCCTAGCCATTAGGAACTGAATTTTGCGTGTTAATCCGTTTTTCCCTGGCAGCCATGTGCAAAGGGGTCCCTCGTCGAACAGGCAGATAACTTCGTCTTCGGAGGTACTTATATTTTTTCCGTCGATGCGTAATTGACGTTTCAAGCCGGGCCTCGCTTCTGAGTCAGGGGTGGTTGACGCAGAGAAAAATCATAAATAAAAATTCCAACTGGTGCAGCCGGGATTTGAAACCACAACCTCTCTGTCTCGAGGCCGGCGTCTTGCCTCGAAACCAACCAGTGTAATGTAGACTAGTGCAGAAAAATTAGAATGGCAATACAGCCAAAAGTATCATCTCTTACCAGGACAAGAAGATTGGCATATGTTTGTCATGTGGTGAGAAAAAACAACAAGAGAATCATAAAGCTGGTCACAAACAGGCTATAACAATGAAAAGAAAAATACACCTACCTAGAGAAATACTGGGAACACTGACAAGAGAGGTAAGATCGCAGACATTGACTCTCTTATCGGGGAAGAGAAGCACGCACGAATTTTGACTGATGTCGAATTACACAGCGGACATTGTATGGCATTTGCCGGCGCTTGAAGAATGGCAGTGACGTAAGATTTTGAGAGATGGAGTATGAACCAGAACCGCACTGCATGCATAGTGAGCTTTAGAAGAAGATCATTGCAACTAACAGCAAATTCGTGGAAGTATATCAACTCTTCTCATGTCTACAATATCTTGAAGTAGAGTTTAGTCAAAAGAAAAATAAGTAAATCCACCATCCAGGAAAGATAAGAGTTTTTTATCTAAGAGATTTATGACGCAATTCGGAGAAAGCCAGCAAGGAGTCCGGGTCTTCGACTCAGCTTTTGTCCACTGTGTATAATGTGTGTATTCTAGATGGACAAGGACACGTTGCAGAAGTAGTAGCAGAAATTGCAAACTACAAAATAGATATTCTAGGAATGTGCGGTCAGGTAATGTCAGGTCAGGTAATTTTACCTGCTACTGTATGCAGTAAACAGTACAGCCTGTGGCTGCCCTGCTGCCTTGCAGGTAAGCTCGGGAGAGTAAAAGGCTAAGGGAGGGTACCCCGAAATAAAACAACTCCACTACCTTGTGGGTGAGACTTTTTAGTCAAAGGCAAGCGGAGCCAAACGTAAACAAACCGACGGAAGGCAACAGAAAACCACCATCGTAATTTATTTGCACAATCATGAATCACCACAACATTAGAAATAACGACAACAACGTTAAGGGGGATTCCAACAGAAAACCCTCGTTCGGTAGGGGACATCATGTGCTACAGGTGATACCCGATCGTCATCAAGCTACTGTAAGCAAAATAAAGATTTAAATATTTGGGAACTTTGTTAACCTCAAACGGAAGATATACAAAAGAGATGCAGAATGGCTCAGGCAAAAGCAGCTTTCCAAAAAAAATGAGGAAGATACTATAAAATCCATTTTTGACAATAGAAACAAGAAAAAGAGTTCTTAAATGTTATATAGAGCCAGTCTTAACATATGGATGCGAATCATGGACAATAGGACAACAGACAAGAAAATCACTGGAGTCTGTAGAAATGTGGTTTTACAGAAGAATGTTGAGAGTACCATGGACAGCTAAGAAGAGTAATGAAAACGTTCTGAAAGAGGTCAAAGCAAAAAAGAGAACTAATTTCCAATATTAGGAAGAGACAATAATTATTTTTTTGGGCGTGTAATGAGAAGAGTACAACTGGAATATATTGTAACAACTGGAAAAATTGAGGGACGAAGAGATAGAGGAAAGCTAAGAGAAAAAATAAGAGACAGTTTAAGAGAATGGCTTGGCAGAAGGTCAACAACAGAAATGATAAATAGCTGCCGAGATAGAAAATTGTGGAGATACATGATCACCTACGCCAGCAGGCACGGTACTTGATGATGATGTGGAATGTGTGCGAAACAAGATGGTTAGGAAGAGAAAGGATAAAACTAAGCACAGGAGAGATGATTTTATCATCAGGACACCAGGAGCCTAGAGTACAATATAGTGAAGGGGTAGATATAATGTTATCAGCGGCAGCACAGAAAACCCTGATAAAATGGGAAACAGTAGTGCCAATACTAATAAGAGCAACATTTAAGACAACAAAAAACAAACAAAATTAAAATACTCTTTATACAATGCTACGCATTAACCAATGATAAGAAAGATTTAGTTAAAAATGAATTCTATAAACAGTTGCAATGTCAGATGGATGGAAGAAGAGACAATGATATTGTAATCTTGATGGGAGATCTAAATGCAAAAGTAGGATCAGACAACAGAGGCTTTGAAGAGATCATGGGGAAACATGGACGAATGAGAATGGACAGATATTCATGAACTTCTCTGCTCTTAATAATCAAATGAACCTAGGAGGAACAATATTCCAACATAAACGAATACATAAAGCTATATGGGTGTCACCAGATCATAGAACGGAGAATCAAAATGGCCACATATGTATTATATTAATAAAAAGTTTAAGTCATCCTTACATGATATCAAAGTATATAGAAGAGCATATGTAGTTTCAAATCATTTTGCTAGCCATTAACTTAAACTTAAACGATATACTACAACACATAAAGGTAGACAGTATTTCAATGAAGGGTTTCTTATAGAGGAAGGAATTCAAGATACATTTGCAGTCACAGTACTAAACAAATACTAAGTCCTCCAACAACTAGAAAATACAATAAATATAGAAGATCATTTGAAAGAGGTAAAGGAAATATGGAAAGAGACATGCGAAGAAACGCTGGGGAAAAGAGAACGCCAGAATAAGGCATGGATAACAGCAGAGACCCTGGACAAAATTAAAGAAAGAAAGAATAAGAAAACAGACATAAATAAAAATCAAAACGGGAAGTACTAAAGCCAAGTCATAGGAAATTTACACAGAGGTGAACAAAGAAGTGAGAAGAGTAAGTACAAATAGTAAGAGAAAATATCAACTAGCTAAAGAGGCAGTGGAAGTAGAAAATAAAGGAAGTATGAAAAAAAAAACTGTACAACAGCAAAAAAAATTAAGCGGAACATACAAACAGATCAATGCCTCTATTAAAGATAAGAAAAGAAATCTGCTTATTAATTTAAGGGAATAAATGAAAAGATGGAAGGAGCAGTGAAGAACTTTTGAACAAACCCGGCTCAAATAACCCTCCAGATATGCCACCAGCAGAAGAAGAGTTACACGTTAACTGTGGCAAACTAAGGAAGGAATAAATAATGAAAGCCATCAATGTATTAAAAATGGAATAACACATGTTATTTTTCTTGGTCTGTTTAACACTTTAAATTTAATAATTTGATAAGCGAAGATGAATATCTCTACCAAGATGTTACATAATCTACTAGAAAAAATATGGGAAAGGGAATAAATATCTAAAGACTGGTAAGAATGATTATATGATCAAACTACCATTTAAAAAAGTTTACATGAGTGCACAAATTATAGGGGAATGATGCTTCTATGAGTGCCATAAAAATACTAAGTTAATATACTAAAAGGAGGTTGGGATCAAGGCCTTCGCCGGTGCTACGGAATTCGTACCATACTGGAAACGTACTGAAGAAGGAATATGAGCACTATAGTAGGGCTATGGTTTTGCCCGTTGTGAAATGAAGATGATCTGTCTACTAAACATTTCTTCTTTACGTGAAAATAAATTGTAGGAGGAAAAATTAAAAAATAAAAAAGGTATGTAAGAAGCTTTACGTGACAAGTGGACGACACAGACTAAACAACGTTTCGGCTCAATAGGCCTTCATCAGGAACAAACAATAAAAACACACACACAAATTAATAACGAAACAACCAAAACAAAAACAATCGAAATGTGTTAAAGAAAACAACAACAAAAAGTAAAACTATCCTGTCAAATCCAAAATAAAATCGTAACCAAGTGCGGCTGTCGTGAACGTCGAAAATCGTGCGAAAAGTGCGTAAATGTAAACAGAACCAGAGGAGTAAACACAAGGGTCAGTGTGCAAACACAAAGGAGAAAGAATCGAATAGTAGACTAACAGGTGTAAAAAGACGCTAAGAGTGAGATGTCTGAGAGTGGGGTACAGTAAAATAAATGAGGGGTAAGAAGCACAGAAAAAAAGTTATAGAGGAGAACACCGAAGTGTCTCATAAGGGACTAGAGGAGAAGAACTATAAAAAGTATGGCATAGTAAGTAGACCAAAGAACCCAAATATGTGTAGTAGAGAAGGCTATGCAAAAGGGAAGGAGCAAGCAAAAAGAAACTATGCGTATGAGTGTGATACATTCATACCTCTCGGGTCAGCGAACCATACTGGACTATAAGGCGATTTTCCAAAGTATAGCGGCTGCGGTCGCCAGAGTGACAAAGGACAATACCAGTGACACGGATGTCGTCTTTGCCCTTGTGATCAGGGGAGTTGAAGTGGGAAGATACCGGAGTACCAGTATTTTGTTGGACATCACGTAGATGTTCACAAAATCTTTCCGCTAATCTTCTTCCAGACTCACCAATATAGGTCATATGGCATCGTTGGCATATGATGGCATAAATGATGTTGCGGGACACACATGTGAAGCTATGCTTGATCTCGAACCGTCCATTAGGGAACAAAACCGAGTCAGCAGGGAGCACATAGGCACAGGTAATACAGTTTCGACCACAAGGGGCCGTACCGAAGTGTTGAGGGTGGGAGCAAGGGAGATGGCTCCTAACCAAAATATCTCTCAAATTCCTGTCGCGCTAAAAAAAAAAAAAAAAAAGTCTATTAAAAAAGTCTGCTTAACTTTCTCTGAGTGTAATAGTATAGTGAAGATATACATTTATGTGGAATTTCTTTATATAAACTTGTTACATTTATTTCAAATCGAAATATAATACATTAAAAAACAAACTAAGAGTATGGTTTAAAAAAAAGTGTGTGTTGTAGTGCTTGTGCTACCTTAAGAAGCAGTGGCGTATACTGGTTTTGGGGTCTGGGCTACCGCTGACATAATAAATAAACAC
The DNA here is from genome assembly GCA_032433765.1 of Megaustenia siamemsis. Classification (NCBI taxonomy): domain Eukaryota; kingdom Metazoa; phylum Mollusca; class Gastropoda; order Stylommatophora; family Ariophantidae; genus Megaustenia; species Megaustenia siamemsis. The sequence continues at coordinate 69,058,095 of JAVIAB010000051.1, read as the reverse complement.
ATACATTATATTCAGTAGGCTAACAAGAAGTTAATATTTGCGAATGACATCACTACATTTTAAATTACTTACTTTTGTATATGTAAATTCTATCCGTATTGTTTGGGACGAATATGTCTCGATGACTTTGTCATTCAAAGTACTGTTGAAATGGTTTCTACGTTTATCACTAGAGCTTATTGAGATCTCTGTGTTATGTGTAGATGCTTGCTCTGCCACCATATCGTCGGCAGTAATGAATAAGAAATAAGAAAAGTTCGTTATGAAGTTATAAAAGAATAAGCTATATATGTATTTAAATCAACGTAATTTAAAACTTGAAGTTCAACAAAATTATATATGCCCAAAGGAATTTAATATAAAACTGTTTGATAATACAGTACATTCGCGTACGGTAAAAATAAAAACTTCTCAATTTTTTGTTATAAACCGATATCTAGTAGCACTACTGTTTCTTGACAGTTGAGATGCCTAGGTACATAATTTTTTTTTTTTTAATGGCGAATAACGTAGTTATATACTATTTAATAGTGAAAGGGAAGAATAGTTAAAATAGTTAATAGTTAAAGGGAGTTCCAGTAATCAGACATAGTTTCACTTTCACTTTATAACGCTTCTAATTGGCTACAGCTAAAAATAACCCATGAAACCGCATTAATGTAGAGGTAGCTTCCTCCCGTATTATTTTGACTCGCTTTTTTTAAATGCCAAGGTCGTTTATTTAGTAGTGGCGAAAGATGATAAATGTACCGCTAGTTACTAGCGGTATCAATGTACTATATTAGGGTCGGTTTCATTCACAAACGTTATAGTGACCAGAGGAAAACCTTGCTTTAATAAATGCAAACCAAAGCAAATAAATCATATTGGCCTACGAAATGTGCAATAGAATATTCGAAAATTTGTAATATAATAATTTTTTTTTTAATAAAATAAATTATCATTTCCTTTTGCATTACGTTAATATGTTCAGGTTACCAGCGGTAGCTGCAGTAACATAGAGAATACGCCACTGTTAAGAAGTACTTTCATGAAAGTAAAATAACCTTTTTTTTTCCTTTTTAAAATGCATTTCAGCTTTTCCGTTCGGACAACTTCCAGTTTTGTCGGTAGATGGCCAGAAGTATGGACAAAGTATAGCTATTCAAGCATATCTGGCCAGCGAGTATGGTAAGTTGGTAGTTACAAGCAAAATAAATGAAAATGAATACTTCCTTGTTGCTTATATATGGGATGAATACAATAATAAACAAAACATTTGGAGATAAAGAGGTATCTGCTCTTCTTCTATGGCTGAAGCCATAGTTCTTCATGATTGACGATTTGCTTCTATTCTTGTAAGTCTTTTTCTTCTTCTTCTAATTTTCAGCTCCCTGTGGAGCATAGGTCTTCAACAAACACTTTCCAAGTCGTTTTGTTTCTTGCCATTCTTTTAAGATCATTCCATGTCTTCCCCATCATCTTCATCTCTGCTTCTGTCTGTTTTCTCCAAGAATTTATTGGTCTTCCTCTTTGTCTTTTCCCCTTGGGATTCCAAAAAAGGGCCTGTTGTGTAATACTCACTAAAAAAAAGGTAAATCTTGGTTTTTTCTTTCTTTATCCCATGGCTGAGCACCCCCTAGTAAATGTTCTGCTAGCGATTCTCTTGGTCTGCCTTATTTTCCTTTACTCGATGGTTTCCACATGAATGTCTGATAGAGGAGTTTTTCTTCATTCTTTCTGAGCCCACGGCCGATGTAATCTTCTTCTTATAACGGTTTAAGTTCACTCAGTATTAAACTGTACAGAAGATAATTTATGGTAAGGAAGGGAAAGGTGATTACGAGGATTGCTGATTAACTTGGTATCTGAGTTATGAAAGTAATGCACTTTAAAAACTTTTAAAACAATCAAGATTACATTCATTTTCATTACAATCTTCTTCAATTGCTTAAAGAAATGTATTGCATTGTGTTTTTCCTAAATTTTGTTTTCCTTAAACTCTTCCTTATAAAATACTTTTTTTTTTCAATTAATTGTATGACGTCAGCAAGCAATATTCAAAAACAGTGACCGGAAAACACGATAACAACAAAAAAAAAACATCGAATAAAAGAGTAGTCAATGAAGACTAATTTGAAACTTAGACAATTATAGAGAGGTTGTGGCAATAGAGGTTTAGTATAAATGACGTGTTTAAATTCAATGGTGTTGTTAAAGGAGCTGTTCACCAACTGCACACGGCTTGACATACACGGTACGTGGTGTTGATGGCTACACTACATATGGAATCATGGATATCGTCTTTATTTCTTCAACATTGCGACGTAACGTCATTGATAATTGTCTCTGTCCGTTCGCCAAGAAATGAAGAAAGAGATGATGCAGACCAAGAAAAAATAGAAAGAGAAAACCAAGAAGTAAAAATGAAGAACATGTAAAAGAAGAGAATGATCATTATATTGAACGTAAGAAAATATATGTAGAAATTAAAAAAATACTAGACATTTAAATAATTTATTGCTTTGAGTGTTTACATTTAATTATGTCCTTAGGTCTGTATGGATCTAACAATATAGAGCGACTTCAGATCGACCAAATTGTCCAGTTAAGAGAAGACATGAGAAGTGAAGCCATGAGAGGAGGTCGAGACAGGGATCCCGCCAAGGAGGTCCAGTAACAGCATGTGTTTTAGTATCTAGCTGGTTAGCTGTGATCTATAACAGCATGTGATTTAGTATCTAGCTGGTTAGCTGTGATCTATAACAGCATGTGTTTTAGTATCTAGCTGGTTAGCTGGGATTTATAACAGCATGTGTTTTAGTATCTAGCTGGTTAGCTGTGATCTATAACAGCATGTGTTTTTAGTATCTAGCTGGTTAGCTGTGATCTATAACAGCATGTGTTTTAGTATCTAGCTGGTTAGCTGTGATCTATAACAGCATGTGTTTTAGTATCTAGCTGGTTAGCTGTGATCTATAACAGCATGTGTTTTAGTATCTAGCTGGTTAGCTGTGATCTATAGCAGCATGTGTTTTAGTATCTAGCTGGTTAGCTGTGATCTATAACAGCATGTGTTTTTAGTATCTAGCTGGTTAGCTGTGATCTATAACAGCATGTGTTTTAGTATCTAGCTGGTTAGCTGTGATCTATAACAGCATGTGATTTAGTATCTAGCTGGTTAGCTGTGATCTATAACAGCATGTGTTTTAGTATCTAGCTGGTTAGCTGTGATCTATAGCAGCATGTGTTTTAGTATCTAGCTGGTTAGCTGTGATCTATAACAGTATGTGTTTTAGTATCTAGCTGGTTAGCTGTGATCTATAGCAGCATGTGTTTTAGTATCTAGCTGGTTAGCTGTGATTTATAGCAGCATGTGTTTTAGTATCTAGCTGGTTAGCTGTGATCTATAACAGCATGTGATTTAGTATCTAGCTGGTTAGCTGTGATCTATAACAGCATGTGATTTAGTATCTAGCTGGTTAGCTGTGATCTATAGCAGCATGTGTTTTAGTATCTAGCTGGTTAGCTGTGATCTATAACAGCATGTGTTTTAGTATCTAGCTGGTTAGCTGTGATCTATAGCAGCATGTGTTTTAGTATCTAGCTGGTTAGCTGTGATCTATAACAGCATGTATATTTGTATCTAGCTGGTTAGCTGTGATCTATAACAGCATGTGTATTTGTATCTAGTTGGTTAGCTGTGATCTATAACAGCATGTGTATTTGTATGTAGCTAGCTGTGTGATAGTATCGCCTTGGTTTTCTCGTCATATCTTTTGACTGGGAACTGCTACTAAATATTTTATGATACAGAGTTTAGATATGTTCATAATTATTACACATAGATCACATCACGACGTAATAACAATGTCTTGGCATGGATTCATGTAGTCAACAATCACAGACTATTAATTTTGCTTATACAAGTAAATAAACAATCGTCAGTTGTATGCGTGAACTATAGTTGAGTACCTCTAACATTATACATTCCAAATCTAAAATTAATGTTCTTGATCTGGATGCGCTCAAGAGGTTATCACCGGTGGATATTGATGTATTACTTAGTACATATTGTCTGGGGCATTTATAATTCTAACTTTCATTCTATTAAAATATTTCAACTCGTATTGCTTGACACACTATATATATGTTTTGACTTATTAAATGCTACTCTTAATCTACTTACTATTGTTCTCCGGAGCATAAAACTTATGAATCTAACTTTAAACACTTCTCAACTAAACTATGTCTTCCTGACTGACCTATCTCTGGATATCTCTTCTATATCTCTATTTGATAAAAACTAATTAACTGTATGGAAGTCCATAACTATAAAAAAAAAAAAAAAACTAACGTCTGTCTTCAGGCAGTTTCGGCCGAAACCGGACTAAACTTGTCTATTTGATATTTTCTGTGTGTTTCTCTATCTTGAGCTTCTCTCTAAAATTTTTAATCATTCTAAAAATGAAACTGTCTAATTCTGCTAATTCGTTCATTCCTTCATTGAGTGCTGTCTCCCCATCGAAGGTTGGCTACCATGGAGCGTCATTCTGTTCTGTCTCTTGCTTTGATGGTACAAATTGTCATAGGCTGACTTGTCTATCTTTTATGTTATTCATCCATATTAGTCTTGGTCTGCCTCTGTCTCTTTTACCTTGTATTTTCCCTTCCAATATTACTTTTATTAGGCTGTTGTGTCTTTTAACATGACCCAAAAATTTCATTTGTCTTGCTTTAATTGTGTTTAGTAGTTCTCTTTTCATTTTTAGTTGTTTTAAAACTTCTTCGCTTGTTTTCTTTTCTTTCCATCCAATTCTACCTATTCTTCTATAAATCCACAATTCAAAGGCTTCAATTTTCTGTTCTGTTTTCTTGTCTAATGTCCATGTTTCTGAACCATACAGGAATATTAAGAAGTTGTAACATATTGGTATTCTTAGTTTTAGCCCTGGTGTTATTTGTTATAGTATGTCCAATATAGTTGTAGCTCTGAGCTGTCCCCAGGTCTATTCCTTCAAAGTTTATATCAACTTGTAGGTTTTGAGTACTTTCTTTGTTTATGATCATAATTTTAGTATTTTTTAATATTCATATTTAATCCATATTTTTTGCTTGCCATGTTTATTTCATTCAGTAATTGTTGTAGATCTGCAGGATTTTCTGCTAGTAATACAGTACACCACTAATATCTTCAGTAATAAAGAAAAGGCGATGGTCATATGTTGGACATGTGATGAGAAGAGATAATAACCGAATAGCAAAGCTAGCCCTCATGTGGGAAACAACATGTAAGAGGAAAAGAGGAAGACCCAGAGAGACACTGAGAAGAACATTGATGAGAGAGGCAAGAGCAGCAGGAATCGGCTCCCTCAATGAGATAGAGCTGCTTGCACAGAACAGAGACAAATGGCGAGATTTGATAAAATATCTTCAAAAGAATTGAAAACTGCTAGAACAAAAACTTAGATAAGAAAAGGAGTATCTTGGTCTACGCCCTATGGGCCGGCTACGGCTCGAAAGGTCAATAGAATACAGTATCATCAGCATATCTTAGGTTATTGATTACCTTTCCATTAATCTTTAGGCCTGACATCTCTGTGATGTCTTTAAAGATTTGCTCAGTGTATAGAGTGAAAAAGCCTGGTGATAGGATGACTCCCTGTCTTACTCCTCTTTTTATTTCAATATGTGTAAGAGTTCTCTTTGTTATATTTTATTATTGGTTTTTGAGAATTTGCTCTATATATAGAAATTACATATTAGTCGTATGTCCATGTTATCTAGATGTATATCTTTTAGGCAGTCTATAAGTTGTTTATGGTGTATTCTACCAAAAGTTTTGGTGTAGTCTATGAGGCAGACATATATTGTTTTGTTTACTTCTGTGTACTTTTCGAATGATCTCCTCATGCAGAATATGGCTTCTTTTGTCCCACTGTTTTTCCTAAATTCAAATTGTTGTTCTTCTAAGTCCATATTGATTTAATTCCGAATCCTTTCTTGTACAAATTTTAGCAAGTTTTTTGTAACATGGCTCATTAGGTTTATTGTTCTAAAATCTCTTCATTCAACTGCACAATTTTTTTAAAGGCAATGCAATGAAAGTTGATGTTTTTAGTTCATTTGTTATATATCCTGTATGGTATATGTCATTGCATGTGTCTGTCAATGTCAAATCTTCTAGTGCCTTTATCATCTCTATCTGAATTTTGTAAGGTCCTGCAGCTTTTCCCTTTTAAATTGTCTGTATAGTTCTTTCCACTACTGATTTGAAGATTGTATAGTCTGATGCACATTTTATCATTGATTTCCTCTCCCTTTCGTCATTTAATAATTATGTTATATATTCCTGCCCTCTATTGATTATATCTTTGTTGTCTGTTAGCATTTTTTTTCTTTTTTTTTGTGTGCATTTAATCCACTGTCTGTGGCTTTTTTTTATTTTTACTAGTCATTCTCTTGGTTTCTGTGCGCATTCCACTTAAGCCTTGTTTATCTTCCATAGTATCAATTTCTATACATCTTGGACTGTGCCAGTTTTGCTCTTTTTGCACAAATTTTGAGTATTTCAGTATTTATTTTGTTGTATTGGGTAGTGTTCTTTGCTTGTCTTCTTTTTTTTCCATTATTTCCAAGATGGTGTGAGTTATCCATTTTTGTTTTTTTGTTCTTTTCCTATTTGGGTAATATGTCGCAAGTTTCTTGAAAGATTTTCCTTATGAATTGCCATTTGGTTGTGACTTTTTCATCAGGATTTTCTCTTTAGCATAAACAGCTCAATCCCTTCCACTAGCAGCTTCTCTGATATGTGCTCTTTACTTGTATTATATAAGTATCTTTAAAATCTTTTTGAATTCTGGTAATGCATGAGGTTATATACCCCTGTTTCATTTGCAAAATATATTTGCCTGTCGCTTTCTAGTGATTGGTTATTGGTTATGGAAGGCCTCGGTATCACTGCAAACGAATTAAAATCCATAATTGCTCAACCGCCCGTGCCAGTGGAATCATCCGAATTACTAACTCATCTCCCAAACAAAGAAAGGTAACTGTAGTCCCCATCGTAGCAGTCTCAGCACACGCCAAAAGACATAGGCGAAACCGCGCAGAAAGTGAACACAGCCAACTGTTCCCTGTCATACGATATCATCATTCATCGTAAACAAGCGGGATATCGAAACATGATCAAAACGGATGAGGCACACAGCTCACGGTGTGCACAGAGCACTTAACTCAGTAGCTCCTGCAACAAGCCGGACTTGGAATATGAGGAAACTGCAAGAAGGAACACTTTTCAGACATAGCCTTCAATGGTTCCTGCCGCCTATCCACCATATACCATGGAAGTTCGCGTCCTCCCGAAAATGATGATCGTCGTAGCACTTGATGATGTTAGGCCATAGTTGATGACTCCAATTCCAAACATATAGACACACAGTGGTGATAAGTTATCATTTCCAATCCAACGGAAGCCACATGACCTGTAGTTAGTAACACCACAAAGAGAATATGATTTTGTGACCTTCACTGATTCGTTCTTAGATGTGAATGTGTGGTTTACACAAGAGGAGAAGTTTTCAACTACAGTGATCCCATTTAAGGCAATTCTGGGATAGCAAGGCAAGTCTCCTTTATAGCAGCAGAACTTGATGATGTTCTCTGCTCCCGTCTTGTAGCTGCTGCCACACGATTCTGATGTCTCATTAACTTGGACATCATTCACGAACAATGTCAGATTAACATTCCATAGATCTGACTCTGCTGATGAAGTGCTTGGTGCACCAGTTGTATCAATTATACAGGAGGCTCCTGGTCTGTGGTCATTAATATCACAGACGGCATATGATGTTGTTATATTCAGTATTTCTTTCTGGGGTGTAAATATGTGGCACACACATGGAGAGTGGTTTGTGATCACAGTAATCCCATTAAAGGCAATTCTAGGGTAGCATGGCATAGCTGTTTCAGAACAGCACAATCCTATGATGATTTCTGTGTTCGCTATAAAGCTGCTGCTGCTACACAATCCTGACCAATTATAGGTGTGGACATTCTTCACTTGCAATGACAAAACTGCTTTGTTTACATCATAAACCTCTGGAAGCGAATCATTTATGGGACTAATAGTACAATTTATTCTTCCATCGGGGATATCTTCCTTGAGTCCCCCCAAAAAAGGTCTTTGGTTAAAAAGCACATATGCTTTTGAGTTAAACACAAAATGAGCCCACTTCATAGATTCAAAATGATCCCTGCCAATGCCATCCGTTTGCACAAGTTAGGTCCTTAGCTACCAAGGTCACAAACGAAGCCATCAAATAAAGACTTTATCTACAGCGAAGGTTAACGAACTGTGAACAAACATTTATGTTAAAACCCTTGAATACATTTTCAAAAATCTGCCAACTCGCTGCAATAACAGATATCGTGGTGTTATATGACAGCATATGTTCTAATAACTACGTGTGTTATATGACAGTGTATGTTCCAGTAACTGCTTGTGTTATATGACAGCATATGTTGCAGTAACTACTTGTGTTATATGACAGCATATGTTCCAGTAACTACTTGTGTACTATAATAGCATATGTTCTAGTAACTACTTGTGTACTATGAGAGCATATGTTCTAGTAACTACTTGTGTACTATAATAGCATATGTTCTAGTAACTACTTGTGTACTATGATAGCATATGTTCTAGTAACTACTTGTGTACTATGATAGCATATGTTCTAGTAACTACTTGTGTACTATGATAGCATATGTTCTAGTAACTACTTGTGTACTATGATAGCATATGCTCCAGTAACTACTTGTGTACTATGATAGCATATGTTCTAGTAACTACTTGTGTACTATGATAGCATATGTTCTAGTAACTACTTATGTTATATGACATCAACAGTTCCAGTAACTACTTGTGTTCCACGATTGTTCCACGATAGCACGCCTTCTAGCAACTTCTTGTGTTCTACTACAGCATGTGTTCTAGTAATTTGTGTTCCTTAATATCATGTACTATAGTAAGTATTTGTTTTCCAAGTTCGGTGACAATAATGGGACATTTTTTTCATCTCAAATTTTAGAAAATTCTCTAATTCGGCCTCTGTCGAATAATTTAATGGGTAACTTCTGGAGGTGGGAATGGCCAAAGGCAACTCTTGCTTTTAATACCTTCACAAACGTCACAAGTCATGTAGTTTTTTGCTTCAAGTTCAGTTGGGAAATGTCTGGCTGCTATTGAACCATGGTTTCTGCATGGCTAATCAGTTAATGGAAATCTGATTAATGATTTTAAAGTACACGATACCTGTTGACTTAAAAATAATTATAGAACAAATGAAACATTACTTTATGTTAAAGCAACCATAAATTTGTAACATTTTATTTAAAGTTTGAATTATGTTTAAGGTCAAAAATGTATATATAAAAAAGTAATTAAAGTTTCGTGTTTTTAGGGTAACTAAAAGGAATAGCAAGAGGAGCTTTCATTGCACTGGGAAACATGGAAATCCAAAGAAATTAGGTTAAATACAAAAATAAAAATTTTCAACTCAAATGTTAAGACGGCCCTATTATATGGCTGTGAATCATGGAGAACAACAAAATTGACAATCACAAAGATACAGACTTTCATTAATGGATGCTTACACAGAATAAAAGGATGGAAATGGCAGGACAAAATCACTAACATAGAATTATGGAAATGTACCAGTCAAACACCAGTGGATAAAGAGATACAGCGAAGACGATGGCGCTGGAGAGGACACAAACTACGGAAGCCAACTGAGAGTATTACACAACAGGCCCTTTTTGGAATCCCCAGGGGAAAAGACAAAGAGGAAGACCAAGGAATTCTTGGAGAAGACAGATAGAAACAGAGATGAAGATGATGCGGAAGACATGGAATGATCTTAAAAGATTGGCAAAAAACAGAACGACTTGGAAAGTGTTTGTTGAAGACCTATGCTCCACTGGGAGCTAAAAAGGTAGAAGAAAAGGAACATATTCTTTAAAAGCATATTTTATTTGTGTTAACGAGGAAAAATTTTCCTAATGAAAAGTTCATGCTGATTTAAGTTAATTCCTAATATATTAGGTATATATTCCTAACTTAATACACATATATATTATGTTAAAGAAAACCTATATTCCGAAATTGAAAATATCTCTTCAAAGTTCGCCCAAAATAAATTGTGATCATATCCATTTCCCGTCATTAACAGGCTGTCTCTTCCAGATATAGAGCGATTAAGTGATGCATTATCTTCTTGAACCGCTCGTTAATTATTTTCTGGACATTACCGAAAATGCATTTTTCTTTCTTGTCTGTGCTGATTTTTCTCGTAATTTAGCTGAATTTCTTAGAAGTGGACCAGAAATTATTAATCTTCTCCTTTGTCAACAATATTTTTTTCTCCGTCTTCGTATTTCGAGCTGCACTGGTGATATTTATTTAATGATCGTTGTTATTTTTCGCAACCTTTTAAAACAAGTATTTTCTGCTGCTTAGGCTAAAGAATCCTCAAATATAAAATTCTACCATAACTGAAATGATGAAATAAACAATTTTGTTGAAATTACATAATAATTTTGTCGAAAAGAGGTAGCGAGGGGTAAGTCATCATCATCATTAAGTGCCTTCTCCGCATCGAAAGTTTGCTACCATGGAGAGCCATTCCGCTGTGTCTCTTGCTTTGATAGTGCAGATTGTTATAGGCTAACTTGTCCATCTTTTGATGTTACTCGTCCATGTTAGCCTTGGCCTGCCTCTGCCTCTTTTTCCTTGCATTTTCCCTTCCAAGATTATTTTTAGTAGGCTGCTCTGTCTGTTAACATGCCCCAACAGTCTCATTTGTCTTGTTTGAATTGTGTTTAGTAGTTCTCTTTTCATTTTCAGTTATTTTAAGACTTTATAGTTTGTTTTCTTTTCTTTCCATCCATTTCTACCCATTCTTCTATATATCAACATTTCAAAGGCTTCAGTTTTCTTTATGTTTGCATGTCTAATTTCCATGTTTCTGCACCATACAGGAATGTTGAGAAGATATAACATTTTGGTATTCTTAGTTTTAGCCCTGGTGTTATTTCTTTTGATGTTAGTATATTTTCCATGGCATTAAAATTACTTAGAGAGTAAGGGGGGATGTGAGTTCTCTCAAGTACACGGTGCCGAGAATTCCCCCTCTTTGTCTTATGAGGAAAGATATTCGAGTTCTAATAAACACTGTCTGAGTTCAGTAAGGATAGATCAATATACAAGAATTAAAACATGTTTTATTTCTAAAGGAGCATTTGCGATCTGGCTTCACTTCTCTAACAAATGAAACGCTTGATTCTTGATGAATAAGCACTGGCCGAACCTGGTGTAAAATTGGCATCTGTCTTGTGGAGGTTTAGAAAATGACATTTTAGTGATAAACCTGGAAATATAGAAGCATTACGTAATTCTGAAATACTTGAACTTGTCATGGAGTAATAACCACTTCTAAATTGCTTGAATATAACAGAAGAATAACAACTAGTAAACTGCTTGAATATAACAGATGAAACAACTTCTAAAGCGCATGAAAATACCAACGAAGAATTAACTCTTCTAAACTACTTGAATACAACATAGAAGAATTTTAAACTGATTTTATTTCTGAAATGAACAAAGAGCGAGACAACTAAAATATCCGTGACAAGCAACTGAGTCCTGCACTCCCACAGACTTCTTTTAATTTATTTCTATTCAATTACCGAGGTTTAATGAGGGACCTTTCCGTATCCTGGCTTCTGGGTACGCTATGAGTATACCATGATATCTACATTTTATATTCAAGAAGAGAGTTTACCATAATAAAGTGATATGCCCTCTCAGAGAATACTATTTTTGAGATGGATGAACGGAGGAGCATACTCTACCTACAGGACTCTCCCGTGTTGGAATATTTAAGAAGGATACTTTGACCTATACACTTATTATATGGAACTGGAGAGGATTCTCAGATAACAAACTCATCACAGGCACTAGCCTGATAGTGTAAACACACGATGTGAAAACAGGAGAAAGAATAACAAACTCATCACAGGCACTAGCCTGATAGTGTAAACACACGATGTGAAAACAGGAGAAAGAATGAAGAACGTTGAGGTGTTGGGCTCTAATGTTCTGATACTCAGAAGACACTTTGTGAATTTCCTGCAAAGCGATCGATTTTTTGCTTCATTAGGTTCTAATTTATGGTAGGCATGGTCGAGGACCTGTCCGGTTAGCGCAATCGATAGGCGGTTGGCTTACCACGGCAACAGCCGGGGTTCGTACCCTGGCGAGGACACCTGGGTTTTACTAATTCCCTAAAAATTAGTGGGAGCCGTGATAGCTCAGTGGTTAGTGAACTGGACTACTACGGACAAGGGGTAGGGTTCGATCCCAACCGACGGCTCCGGGTTCACCCAGCCTTAAATGGGTACCGGATTTTTTCTGGGAAAGTAAAGCAGCACGGGCGTAATACCGACCACATTACCCCAAAAATCATGTGCTGAAGGTCTGTAAAATATAGGGTCACTAACACCATATATTTCCTTATACGCCACTTGGCGTGACGGGGGTACTTTACTTTACTATGGTCGAGGACCTGGTTCTAACGGAGACAAAGAAGGAACACAAATGTTGTTTCCAAATTGATCACTTCAATAAAACCTTCGCATGTGAAAGTCGAGCTTAGGTGGAGGGGCGGGGGCTGCATACATGCTTCTTCCACTGTTGCTGCGATGAGAACGAGAAGAGATGTCTCCATAAATGTAGCCGTCCACAGGAAGCCTAACAGGGCATCAACAGCTTGTTTGTCTTGGGTTTTTCTTGGCATAAGATTTCTTAGCTTTTTTTTTTTTTTAACTTGCTCGCATTCTAAGGCCTGTAGTTTGAAGTCTAGTTGGGCATGAACAACGTCGTGTCTTCGTTGTCTGCAGTTTATGCAGGTGGATATTCAGTTTACAATTGTCTTGTTCGGTGTCTGGAGATAGCATTTGCTTGCTCTTTCTTCAGTGTGGAATGTAAAATGAAATCTTGTGGATATCGACTATTTGCTCTTCTTTTCCATATATTTTTCAACAGCTTTCTTAAGAGTTTAAATCTCTGTCGCTAAACACTTCATTATTCTTTGCGTGTGATCGCCTTAACTAGCTTGTCGACCTCTTCATAAACCTCTTGTGCTACAATCAGCAAGTATTTATTGTAGTGTGGCTTTATTATGGTAGGTATCTAATTTAGTTCATCGTTCAATTTTCCTTTCTTGTTAGTTGGTATTTAGGTTTTACTTTTGATAGTTGGCCTACAATCACATAAGAGAGCTATATTAGTGTTCTTGGTGTTTTTTTTTTTCATGTGTCATCTTTTATATTTAAAATTCATGTAAAAAAATATTAACAATTTTCTTTATTTGTTTACATTTTTTTTTAAAATAACTTATAATTTCATTTTAAAAATTAATTTCGTATTTTTTAAAAACACAATAAGTAATTAATTATGGGGTAAAATATGTGCGTGTGTGTGCGTGTGTATGTATGTGCGTGATTACAATTGAAGGAAATAACCAAGTTTGTAGGGTTGTGTTTATGAACACACCCGAAGATTTTCACTAATCACTTGTAAACACTTATGTCGTGAACAGGCTGAGAAAGAGAAACACTTGAATGAGAACGTATACCCTCGTTACCTTGGATACTTCAACAAAATTCTGCAAGAAAACGGAACTGGTTATGCAGTTGGGGATAAGGTGAGCACATTCAGGTCTTTTTGAGTGCTTAGCCATTGATTTTCATATGAAACATTGTTATAGAAACGTATAAGCTTTTTTTCTCAGATTATGTCTCATGCATGTCCTTCCAGATTAGTTAACTGTCAATCTTGGACTTAACGTCTCACTTTCCTGCTTTCAGCCACCGATGTTTTAAATGCATGAATGCAGTAGTATGTCAATAACTTTGTGCTCATACATTAAGTTTCTTCATATGACCCTAATTCTTTAGTGTGTCTCTACCCAGCTAAGTGTGCTTTTTTTTTATTCGTAGAATAAAGGGAAACAACTTCAACTCGGACAGAGTTCCAGTACACTCAATTCGTATTTGAGTGCAAACCAGTTTTTAAAATCTTTTGTTGAATAATTTCTTATGAATTTACCTTCTTTCTTTTATTTTATTTTCGCCCACCTCGTATCTTTTTATTCTGTCTTTTTCTGCGTTTTAATTGCCACCACGAAAAGAGATCTTATTACGTTGAGTCTCAATTTACGAAACAGATGCGATAATTGTACCTTTCTGTCCGATATATCAGACTTCTTTGTTGTGCTCATTGTTTTGAACGAGACATTCTTCTCTCTTCCATCAAATGTTTAATCGCTTACAAAAACTACGCTATATGTTTCAGTGGCTGCCACATGTTGATGGAGCTTGACTTTAGTCAATTTTTGTTATCTACACGGAAGCATATAAATAACAACTTATTTGAATCAACCTGAGATACACTTATACAAGCATTTAATACTTGTAATATAAAAAAAATATGCTGTGCTGAAATAAATTTCGCAATACAAGAATTAGATTTCTTCTTCCTCTTTCCTACTTCATTTGGCTTTCATCGGCCATGGGAGATATAACTTACGGACTTTTGTTTTTCTGTTGATCTCTGCTGCTGTCACAATTCCTAGAATTTCTAATCATTCACCTAATACAATTCATCTCAATAGTGGTTATTTTTGTTACTGTGCAGGTTCCAAAAAAATGCTTGTGCAACATGCTTTTTCTTGACCTATGAAAGCTAATTACACATTTTGATTGTGTTCCGTTGTCTTGTCTGCTAGCCTGTTTTTAAAGTGAATAGAACGTAGGTACATCGGAACTCCGTTTGGAAGTCGCTGATCTATAGTTCTATAATTGACCTTAACTTTCCCTATAATTTTGGAGTATAACTTTCCCACATGGGTGAGAAGGGATATATTTCTATATTGATTGTAGTTTCTTTTGCATTTTTATGCACTTTTTTCATTTATAATTAAATATACTTTTGTAAATAAAACAAATAGGCACTTTGATAGTTTATTAACTTTTCAGTTAGAGACCATGCGCAATAACAAAGGCTGCTTGGCCATCGCAAAAAAGCATCAGTGAACGCAAACGTGGATTATTTGTAAATAAGATAGTTTAATTAATCATTTCTATTGAAATGATCAACCTACTACAAATATATTGAAAGCCAAAAATATGGTAAAGTGCTTCAGATTAGACTAGGAATGAAAGTGATGTAGATATAGATAATTCGAATGAAACCAGACGAAACGGATAGGATCCGTTCAGATAACAATCACTACAAATGTCGGTCTAAGAAAAATTGGCAACGTCACAGAAATCCAAGAGCGAACAAGCAAACAGCGATAAGTGCGGTACACCTGGCGTGAGATAAGAAATCTGTATGTAACTTCCCACGACGCTTCACGACTTATATGGATAGAATAAAAGGTAAAAGAGGTCCCATAACGTCTAATGCCGTAGGTGAGTATAGTTTTAAATTTACATTAATTGGAATTGAGGAAGCCAGTTGTATTCCTCGCTGTTATTATCTTCACAAAATCATCGAGCAAGGTAACTTTAAAAAACAAATTATTTTATCTAGGTCAACTAAAGAACCTCAGCCCGTGATATCTGAAGCGTCGGACCAGGGCAGCGTAATATTCGATAATAAGAAGACATGTACGAGAACAGTGTTAATGCCGTGTTTGTTTTATGAAAGTCGTAGCACCTTGTTAACACTTCGTCTCTTGTCGTCCTTTCTACACAGTTGAGCCTGGCAGATCTTGTTCTGTATGATGCAATATCAAACCTGCACCGAGCTAAGCCTACTTTGCTGCAAGAGTATGCCGAGATCCAGTCTAACAGAGAAAAGATTGAGCAAGTTCCAGGGATTAAAGAATGTCTCGCAAGCAGTCGATGAACAGCTCCTGGTTTCCTATAAATTAAAAAAAAAAACCTATCATTCATTTTAAAACGGTTGTCAAATAAGTCAATAATGGTTTCAATAATATAGAAAAATACATTTTCTGATTACCTTTAAACACCAGCAAAGCTATCTACGAAGAACAACCTTCAACAGTATGACGGCAACAATTTAAATGCATCATGTAAAAATTCTGCATTTGTAAGACTATTTCTAAAATGTCGGATGCAATGAGTTGTAATGGTCCTTGTTAATATCTAGGAGACTGCTTGTGTCAACACTAAAAATATGAAATGGGGAAAAAAGAAATGCATCAAATCTATACAAGTAAAAATGAATAAAGAAATGAGAACACTGATAGTGAAATTACGATTTTGTTGTGTGGATTTTAACAGTATTAGTTGTGTGCCCTTTATTGGCAAAGATAATGGGGTAATTAATCTTTACATGATAACTGTTTTTGAGGGGGAGGGGCTTTCAATGGGACAGAGGAAGCCGTGATGCGCCATTGGTTACGTCCAGTACAAGACTGACAATGTGGTCAAGAAAGTGCCTAAAAAGGAATGGGATACCAATGGAAGAAGCTGTCACTGATCCTCGTAATGTAAAGATATCTTTTGTTTTTCTTTAATTATATTACATTATTATTTTGTTATGTCATTGTAGTTTTAATAAAATACTTTTTGAGAAATGGATCGTTGGTTTTGTATTTTTCATGGCTTTATATCAAGTAACTATGTTTATAGAACTGCTATCATGTCCTAGCGATATTTTCTCAATTGAACTTTATTTATCAATTTGCGCATGTTCTATTGACTTTTTTTTTTCTTTTGCTATAACATAATTTGTAAGCTTTGTCTTCTGGGTTCGTTACTATTTATTGCTTTCTTATTTTACTTTGTTTTTGCGTGAAAGTTTTATTTCTTTAAAAATGAACAACCTCTTGTTCTTTGAGTATTTGGTTTTCTCTCCAAAGTTGTTTTTTTTTCTCAAAATTTCTTCATTTTTCCCTATCGTTCTCTCTCTCTCTCTCTCTCTCTCTCTCTCTCTCTCTCTCTCTCTCTCTCTCTCTCTCTCTCTGCAATCATTTAATTCACCCATCTACCATTTAATCCATCCACTTTTGGGTCATTTTCAAAGACACAGCAGCCTGCTAAAAGTAATCTTTAAAGGGAAAATTCAAGGTAAAAGAGGCAGACCAAGACTAACTTGGACGAGTAACATCAAAAGACGGACAAGTCAGATTACGCAAACCTGCACCATCAAAGCAAAAGACAGATGCGGAATGGCGCTCCATGGTAGCCAACCTTCGATGTAGAGATGGCACTCAAAGATGATGATCGTATATAATACTAGCGCACTGAAACAAGCACAGCTAGTTTGCATTCACTCTAGTGCAAATTTCCAAAATACATTTTATGAGAAGAAAAAGTGAGAAAGCGTACACTTTCGATATACATTTGCTCTCAGAGCGTTAAAGGTTGAAAACCTGCTCCTGTATTGTAACGTCACACGATAATGATGATGATAAGTGCCACATTTATTTTTAGCCACTTTTTTCATGCACTGACACACTGACCAAATTACGGTCAGGTGTAGTTGACTCTCACCTGCTGACAGCTTACAGACTAACTAAAAGAACCTAGGCGTGTACGTTTGGTGTGTAAGCAAAGCCTGTTGCATTATCTCAACGGCACAGGATGATAATAACAGTCACACTATTGGCACTTTTACATTTTAGAAACTGCCCTAGTTCATAATTCTGATCCATCTCTCTGTGTTACTTCCCATTTTTCTAAATGTGCCCTGTGCCTCCATTGTTTTGTTGGACACACACATACAATCCTACAAGCCTTTTGATCAACAACAATAACAAGATAAATATATTCCGAGAATGATAACATGAACCATTTAATACAAACGAAAAGAAAAACTAGAGGGACATATTATATTGCAATACAATGTGGTAGACAGTGAATGTTTTCATAGTCAACGGTACCAAACATTTTATACTGAGATGGTCATTTCTAATTCTCTTCTTCATTGTTATTTCCTCCAAAAGTTAAGTCAGGTACCCATTTATACAGCTGGTTTAAATGCAGCGTTTCTGTCCCGAATTGCAATCAGGATATTTGTATTGGAAGCTAGAACGATAAAAAAAAATCTACGCCAAAAAGTGTGCGCCTTAAACACAGCGTTATCTATCTTTTTATCTGTACAAAAAAATACGTTTATTACTAAAGCTGCTATTGGTTGTATGGCTAAAACATATGTGTCTATATCAGTGATTAGTTGGTCTGGAACCTCCTCATCGTAAAGAAACAAAATACTGTATTCTTCTTCTTCTACCTTTTCAGCTCCCAGTGGAGCATAGCTCTTCAACAAACACTTTTCAAGCCGTTTTTCTTGCCATTCTTTAATATCTTTCCATGTCTTCCCCGTCATCTTCGTCTCTGCTTCTAACTGTCTTTTCCAAGAATATATTGGTCTTCCTCTTTGTCTTTTTCCTTGGGGTTCCAAAAAAAGGCCTGTTGTGTAATACTCTCAGTTGGCTTCCGCAGTGTGTGTCCTATCCCACGCTATCGTCTTTGCAGTGTCTCTTTATCCACAGGTATTTGACTGGTACATTTCCATAATTCTACGTTAGTGATTTTGTCCAGCCAAATATTGTATTACAGTCTTTAAATTACATTGATGGCATAAAACTGTACTTTTATTTACTTGTCACTTTTTCAAATCACAAAAATACATAACCACCACTGACATTTACTTAACTCTTCAGTCTGCAATAATAATCCACGAAATCGATGGGTGACCATTTAAAAAAAATCAAATTAAAAATCAAGACACTATATTGAATTTTTACAAAACATTTTGAATTTACTTTGCCGCTGAAGATGCAAACATACGTGGAGATAAAAGGTTAATCAGAAGTTAAAAACAAAGTATAAGAAAGGCACCGAATACGTAAAGATAGAAGGAAAGGAATAAATGTAAACATTTTCGTAAAAGATTTATTCTGAACTCTACATAGTGATAAGACATTATATGCTGTTATTACAGCTTAGCTTGTAGCTTTAAAATAAAATAAAATGTAAGAAAACGTGTATATTGTTATCGATTGTCTGTAAAAAAAAATAATAAATAAATAAATAAGAATTATATTAGGCAGCTAAACTAATAGGAAAACAACATAAAATATAACGTTTCGGCCACAGGCCATCATCAGGACAACAAATAACAAATAAACAATGTATGCTCCTTATTCAAGGGGAAGAATAACTAGCAAATCGATATTCGACGTTTATTTCTTCAAATTTGTCCAGCTTTACTCACTAACTCGCAACACATTTGTGCTAATCTTTATTATCTGCAACTTGGAGGAAAAAACAGCATAATAATTTATTGACTTTAGTCATAATCTCATTGAGCTTAATACTATTGACACATTAACAGAGGCACATTACCGAAGACACATTAATAGAGCGTAGACACATTACCAGATACACATCATTAAAATAGACATTAAAATACATTTGCTTTCTCTTGAGAAGTGACGTACCAACAATATTGATTACCTGATGCTGTCTCTTTAATTCATAAATGTATAGAACATTTATTTTAAAATATCCCTGGCAGCGGCAGGGACTACGGCACCTCTAATATTTTATCAGAATACATAACACAATCATAGTCAGGCTAAATGAATTTAATGTTAGTGTATAAACAGCTACCGCATTCCAAATTTGCCGCAATATAGTTCAAATAATTCGAGCTATTACTACAACAGATAGGCTGCAATGTCTATTGAGATCAAACAGTACAACAGTACAGCGACATATATCGACCTCGTAATGTGAATAAAAACTATTTAATTTAAACTTTATTTATTCAGCAATCACCTCACTGGTTCCCATGACAATAGTGGTTCAACTAATACGATGGATTGTTATCGCTCTACTGTAATATAGGCAGGATGGAGGCAAACTAACTCCCCCTTAAACCACAACGTTGTGTCATTATATTTAGAAAACTGAACAAAACTGTAAGAGATGTTAATTGACAGCAAAACCATGTTTTGTTTTCCCATAACTGACATTGCAAATAACTAAGACATAGTGATGTATTTATAAATATAACAATTTAGGCCAGTAATTGAATGAATTATTTTATATAGCGTAAATTGCCGTAATCTGCATGTCGCGAATTATCAGGTTAAAGGTCAACATAGACGTTCAGAATAAAACAGAATATCATGATGTTGCGAGATGGCTCTAGATGTTTTTATTTTGTTACATTTGATATTCCCATTTCACAGCAAAATGATGTTAAGAGAAGAATTATCTTGCAGCAAGGAAGACCTGCTCTCAAATTTTCACTTCTTCAAAAGATTCGAAAAAAAATGTAGGAGCAGAACATTTTAGTTTTTGAGTCGTGGTAAAATCGTTTTTGAGAAATTCTATGACTCAAGAATGTCTTTCAACACTGGCTTGTATATCAACTGAAACCAGGATCCTCAAAATACTACAGAGTCATCATATATAGCACGATGGTCTTAGTGACAGACATAAAAGAAGAAAAGATCGAGGAATTAATTTGCTGTGCACGTAGTCGCTTAATCTAAGTATGCAAGTAACCTACGTGTTTTTATAATGTAATTGATGGCAAGGATCTGAGAATTATAAAAAAAAAACATGTACTAGCAACAAAAAAGCAGCCATACGAATTAGCAACCAAACAGAACAGTTCCAATATATAAAACAAGGAGTTCGACAAGGCTGTGTTCTGGATTTGTTTTCACTTTACAGTGAACATATGATGATATAAATAGCAGACAAAAAAGGAATTGAAGTCGACGGTCACCGTGTAAACAATCTGCGATATGCGGATGGCACAGTCTTAAGAGCAGAGACAGAGAATGAACTACAAGAAATGATAGACATAATAGTAAAAAAGCAACAAGAAAGGTCTCAGTCTGAATAGTAAGAAAACAGAAGTAATGGTCATATCGAAGAAACAGTCATCATCATCATGCAGCATAAAAATAAACAGGACAAATCTGAAACAAGTGCAACGCGTCAAATGCATGGACACAATTATAACATCAGACGGAAGATGCAACACGGAAATAAAAAGCAAAATAGCTCAGGCCAAAATAGCATTTCCGAAAATGAAAAATGTTTTATGCAACAAATCTATGTTACTAGAAGTGAAAAGGAGAATTCATCGGTGCTATATAAAGCCAATTCTGACCTATGGAATCGAATAACGGACAGAAGACAAACAAATGAAAAGACGATTAAAGGACACAGAGATGGGATTTCTCAGAAGAATGCTGAAGTTCCTTGGACAGCTAAAAAGACCAATGAGGAAATTCTCAAAGAGGCCAACACAAAAATGGAGCTCCAAAAAACATCAGAAGGAAACAATCAACATTTTTCGGGTACATCACGAGAAGAGGAAATTGGAATACTTGATTACAACTGGCAAAAGAAAACAGAGAAAGAGAGATTCAGGACGACAAAGAGAGAAGATACTAGATAGCTTGGTGTCATGGCATAGAAAACAGTCAACAACATAACTGATCCGATGCACTGTAGATAGAAGATTGTGGAAGGACATGACCACCTACGGCAACCGATGTGGCACATGATGATGATGAATTGCAATGTGATCACTCGTCACGTCCTGGCCTCGAAACTTCAAGTTTCGAACACATCGCACCTTTGATCTCTCCTGAAGTGTCTCACATACATTTCTATTCTATTTTATTCACAAACACAACACAAAATAAATTCCAGATATTAACACAAATATATAATAATAATAATAATAATAATAATAACAATAACAATAATAATAATAATAAAAATTAAACAAAAGCACTTTCTTGTCTTGTCTCTGCCGCTATTTGGTGAGTCCTAGGAGCACTTCCGACCGATGCATCAAACGTTCTCTTTACCTCTGTTGTCAGTAAACTGGCGAAGTGGGAACCTGTTCATTTCTTGTTTAATTAATTATAATTCTTTCTACGGCTAACTTTTAGTTTTAACCCTTTCTCAGATTTCTTGGTAATGATTTTCTCAGACATGGTACTTTATTGTGCTATCTCAGCTTTCGTATCTTCGCAGATAAGAGATAATATCACTGAACAACATCTGTTGATATTCTGTTCTGGATATCGTTATCAAATCAAAGCATGGAAGACTCACAATTATACAATGTTATGTACCCTCAAAGCCAATGCAAATGAAATTTAAAATGAGCTTTAACACTAACCTACAGCAAGTTATACATAAAATACCTAAACATGATATTCTGATTGGGAGCCGCGATTGCTCAGTGGTTAGGGAACTGGACTACAAAGGACAAGAGGTAGGGTTCGATCTCGACCGACGGCTTCCGGTTCACCCAGCCTTTAATGGGTACCGAATTTTTTTCTGGGAAAGTAAAGTAGCACGGGCGTAATACCGACCAGATTACCCCGAAAATCATTTGTCCGAAGGTCTGTAAAATTTATGGTCACTAACACCATATTTCCTATACTCCACTTGGCGTGACGGGTCACTAACACCATATTTCCTATACTCCACTTGGCGTGACGGGTCACTAACACCATATTTCCTATACTCCACTTGGCGTGACGGAAATACTTTACCTTTTAAAAAATGATATTCTGATTGTCATTGGTGACTTTAATGCAAAAGTAAGAAAAGACAACACGGGACGTGAGAAAGCAATGGGGAAACAAGAAAATGATACAACAATCCAAAATGGAGAAATATTAAATGAATTATGCTTAACTGAGATTTGATTATAGGTAGAACATTATTCCCTGATGTGGAGATACACAAAATAACACTGTTTAGTCCTGATGAGAGAATCAAAAACCAAATTGACCACCTGTGTATTAGAAGTCAATTTAGAACGTCATATACACGCAATAGTGATAGACGTAAGAGCATACTGAAGGGCGGATGTTGACAGTGATCATAATTTTGCATTAGGAAGATAAAAAGTATAATTGAAAAGTCAACACAAAATAAGAACACAGAAGATAGATAGCCTCAAACTGAAAGACGAGAACATTAACTTCAACATGAAACTCAATAACCGCTATGCTGTGCGTTGAGAAACTAGATGAGAAGAACTTTGATAAAATGTGCAAATTCCACAGCACAGCTCTAATGTTATCGGCAGAATTAAGCGCTGTATTAAGCAAATAGAAATAAGGATTTTTTGGAGAGACATGGATTTTTTACAATACTTAGAAACAACATAAACGAGAGACGTAAAGACAGATGATAACTGTAAACTCAGTTATTGGAAAAGATCTGGCAAAAGCAACATGCACAAGAACTATAATACAAAGCAAAAAACCTCGGCTAAAACAGACAAAAGAACGTGTGTTTTTGGCTGCGTTATGAAAAGAGACAACAAGAGAATCAAAGCCAGTCCTCAAATAGGAATCAGAGGTTCAAAGAAAAAAGAAGTCAGCCTATAAGAGAAAATACTGGATATATTGGTGTCATGGCATGGAAAACAGTCAACAACAGAACTGATACGATGTACTGTAGATAGAAGATTGTGGAAGGACATGATCGACTACGCGAAGCGGTATGGCACATGATGATGATGAACCTATAGAAACATTAAAAAAACATCAAGACGAGAGGCAACACCAGCAGGCATAAGCTCCCTTGCCGCGATTGAGAAGCTCGCCCAAGGCGAGACACAACGCGGGTCCTGTGCAAGGATTGACAATCGATACAAAATTCGCCGGACATAGAGTCTAGAATTTCTCCCCTATATGCCGACTTCAGATAAAACACTAGATTCATAGATGCAGTTATAAAAATAAGACAAATGGAATTAATAAAGTGAAAAACCTAAAATAATATATAGAATAAAAACCTTTCACTATTCACGAACAGTGAAGAAATTAATGTCACATAATGTATTCTGATGATTTTGTTCAATTTGCTTAACACAAAAACAATAGTTACACTATCGAAAGAAGCATTACAGAATCTCTCTTTAATGTCTCACAAAACGTAAGAAATATTACGCGACAGTCATATTGCAAAATATATGTTTAAACATGACGGATATAAGTCGGAGGACGAATATGTCAGTTTAGGTTTAGACGCTTCTATCTTGATCAGCCATGACATTTGCTCATGGAAACCCTAACGTATATTTAGAGGCACATATCGATGTGTCCCCAAGCTGCCACGAGTGCCCACTATACATGTAAAATATGCCCTCAATCGCTTCAGGGCACCTCAGTCTCATAGTGTAGAGTTAATGTGCCTTTTCTTCTTTGTTTACCCACCCGGTCGTCTAAAGCAAGCGACCGGCCATTACTAACTTTGGTCAGAGTTATAGCCGGAACTCCAACACTCTGTTGTGTGCAACAGCAAGATCTTCTAACTTTTATTAGGATTTTCCAACAACACGGACGGCACAGAATCTTGATAAACTCGTTTCTGAAGTTGCCATTCAACCACCCATATAGAACAGGATTCATACACGCTGATGATAGTACCAACATAAGGCAGATGGTGTAAGCCAGTTTGACATCCAAACGACCAGCAAAATATTTTCCACGGAAATCAATCATCAAGTTTAAAACGTTCAGTGGCATCCAGCTCAGAGCGAATACAAGAGCGATTCCTCCCAACAAGAGATTGGTCTTTCTTTTTCGAAAAGTTCTTCGTTCTTTGTTCTTTCTCTGAAACGGCGTACAAACTGTTGAAGATGTCTTCTCAGAAACCATTCGGTAGCGAAGTTTGTTGCAAATTCGTAAATGGGCGACGCTTAAAATAATAAACGGCAGCAAGTACTGAACTACCACCTGAGCAACAGTGTAGGCTTTTCTTTCTATCACCAAGGTTACGTCCTCCATACAAATATACACATAGATGTTTGGTTCTTCCTCTAACCACACTCGCCGATGTAGCACATAGAAGAGTAAGGCTGGACTGGCCATGAGAAATGAGATCAACCAAATGGAGATCAGAGCTATGGCCGCGCCAATCTTTTTCATGCTGTCTTTGGTAGGATAAACAATGACCTGTGGATACGAAATTACAAATAAATTGTAATTAGCACAGAGAAATCATGAAAATAATAATTGTAGTCTGCGACAAGACGCTGCATAAGTAAACAAAAACAAAACGATGTATTTGAAGTGTGGATATGTTGACAACTTGCACACAACGTGACAAAAAAAGCAGTTTAAAAAATATAGGGAGTGCAATAAGCGAACAATAGTAACCCCAACCAGCTACCTCCACCTCCTGTTGGCAGATTCCATAGTCAAATAATGATAAATACATATAACAACTTTAATATAATATAATGTAATATAAAAGTAAAAAAGTAAAGTACCCCCGTCACGCCAAGTGGCGTATAGGGAATATGGTGATAGTGACCATAAATTTTACAGACCTTCGGCACATGATTTTTGGGGTAATGTGGTCGGTATTACGCCCGTGCCGCTTCACTTTCCCAGAAAAAAAACCGGTACCCATTAAAGGCTGGGTGAACCCGGAAGCCGTCGGTTGGGATCGAACCCTATCCCTTGTCCTTTGTAGTCCAGTTCACTATTCAGTAATATAATGTAATATAATATAACATAACATAACATAACATAACATAACATGACATAACATGACATGACATGATATGATATAATATAATATAATAATATATATAATATAATATAATATAATATAATATAATATAATATAATATATATATAATATAATATAATATATATAATATAATATAATATAATATAATATAATATAATATAATATAATATAATATAATATAATATAATATAATATATATGATATGATATGATATGATAATATGATATGATATGATATGATATGATATGATATGATATGATATGATATGATATGATATGATATGATATGATATGATATGATATGATATGATATGATATGATATGATATAATATAATATAATATAATATAATATAATATAATATAATATAATATAATATAATATAATATAATATATATAATATAATATAATATAATATAATATAATATAATATATAATATAATATAATATAATATAATATAATATAATATAATATAATATAATATAATATAATATGAAATGATATAATATAATATAGTATAATATAATACAATATAATATAATATGATATAATATAATATAAATATGCCCTTAGAAAGATTATATGTTTTTTGCGGAACAAATATATGTAGCGCTCACAATCCTCCCCCCCCCCCCCCCCCAAAAAAAAAAAAAATAAATAAATAAAGACACAAAAAGGGAAAAAATTCTAGAGAATGCACATACTGCAGATGCGTCTTTTGTATGTCTCAGAGGCTACCTCTGATAATGCATTTTTTCGCAAAATTGTAGGTCATATAAATTGGTCAACACAACGATCTACTGAACATTGTCCAAAAAGGCAACAAGCTAGACAGTTAGCTATAGGTCCTCATCAATAGGCCATGAACAATTCTTAAGGGTAAGGTCGCATTTAGTAAAGTGTAAAGACAGGTAAAAAAAGAGATGGGAAGAGAATACATTAGATGAGACAGATCTTGACTTCAAAAGAGCACACAGATATGTGTCTCGACAGATAAAGATGGAAGAAGCAATGGGCAACGTCAGTTCTGACCCTACGATTCAGGCGATCATGAAACATGAAAGATACATTCTATAAAGAGGCATAAAAACCAAGCTAAAGAATTAAAGACATGGCATGATAGGTCAATGCGGTTAGAAACGTAACATCAAAAGGAAAGCAATAGCAGTCTGATCAATCTGTTCATCGAGGAATTCATAGAAGTCATAGAATAAACCAAATCCGTAAACAAACGATAACGTTTTAAAACAACAGAAAATAAAAAGAGAACTACTAAATACAATTAAGACAAGACAAATGAAATTTTTGGGGCATGTTAAAAGACACAACAGCCTACTAAAAGTAATATTGGAAGGAAAAATACAAGGCAAAAGAAGCAGAGGCAGACCAAGACTAACATGGACGAGTAACATCAAAAGATGGTCAAGTCAATCTATGACAGCCTGCACCATCAAAGCAAGAAACAGAGTAGAATGGCGATCCATGGTGGCCAACCTTCGTTGCGGAGAAGGCACACGATGATGATGATGATGATGATGATGATGATGATGTAAGTAATCCAAAACCCCCAAAAATTTGTTACAGGTATATGTTGATGATAGATGTTTTAGCAGTCTTGACAACAAATTTGTTTCAGTTTTGCTTGCTTGCTTGCTTTCAGTTTCAAATTTGTTTCAGTTTTGAAATATAACTTGACTATAATTCCGCTATGGTAAATTAAAACTGATTATAAGAGACGCTATAACTGAAATGTTACAATATGTGTGGTTAATATATTATTAAATGACATCAAATTTTGAAATATTTATTCTAAAGCTAACTAAAATACTAAACTAAAATGTCAATAGTTTTTAAGTTAAATATTCTTGACTTTTCATATTTTAGTAGTGTCACAAATGTGAACAACGTCAAAACAATTATATCAATCTTAATAGTGAGTGGAGTGTAATTTACTCAAAACATCTTTATTCAAACACATGACAACAGTTTATGATTAAAACTATCACTTTGAGATTAAAGTAAAAAGCCGTGAAGAAAGCTCACACAGGATTAAATGCAGTAAATCTAAACAAACAAACAAGAATTAATTGACTGAGTCAAATAAACCACGTGCTGAATTCGATAAATTCAGTCACATCAAGAGAAAGTTACAGCAGAAAAAGATTGTGCAAAGCATAAAAAGGGTTAGATAAATTCAGTCACCAACAAGACTGCAAGTGAAAGGACTCACAAAATGGTTCAAGTCAAAATAACAGACATGACTGCAAGTGTAAGAACTCACAAAATGGTTCAAGTCAAAATAATAGACATGACTGCAAGTGAAATGACTCACAAAATGGTTCAAGTCAAAATAACAGACATGACTGCAAGTGTAAGAACTCACAAAATGGTTCAAGTCAAAATAATAGACATGACTGCAAGTGAAAGGACTCACAAAATGGTTCAAGTCAAAATAACAGACATGACTGCAAATGTAAGAACTGACAAAATGGTTCAAGTCAAAATAACAGACATGACTGCAAGTGTAAGAACTCACAAAATGGTTCAAGTCAAAATAATAGACATGACTGCAAGTGTAAGAACTCACAAAATGGTTCAAGTCAAAATAGCAGACATGACTGCAAGTGTAAGAATTCACAAAATGGTTCAAGTCAAAATAATAGACATGACTGCAAGTGAAAGGACTCACAAAATGGTTCAAGTCAAAATAACAGACATGACTGCAAGTGTAAGAACTCACAAAATGGTTCAAGTCAAAATAATAGACATGACTGCAAGTGAAAGGACTCACAAAATGGTTCAAGTCAAAATAACAGACATGACTGCAAATGTAAGAACTGACAAAATGGTTCAAGTCAAAATAACAGACATGACTGCAAGTGTAAGAACTCACAAAATGGTTCAAGTCAAAATAATAGACATGACTGCAAGTGTAAGAACTCACAAAATGGTTCAAGTCAAAATAATAGACATGACTGCAAGTGTAAGAACTCACACAATGGTTCAAGTCAAAATAACAGACATGACTGCAAGTGTAAGAACTCACAAAACGGTTCAAGTCAAAATAACAGACATGACTGTAAGTGTAAGAACTGACAAAATGGTTCAAGTCAAAAAAACAAACATGACTGCAAGTGTAAGAACTCACAAAATGGTTCACGTCAAAATAACAGACATGACTGCAAGTGTAAGAACTCACAAAATGGTTCAAGTCAAAATAATAGACATGACTGCAAGTGTAAGAACTCACAAAATGGTTCAAGTCAAAATAATAGACATGACTGCAAGTGTAAGAACTCACAAAATGGTTCAAGTCAAAATAATAGACATGACTGAATTAAGGAAGTCGCTTGTCAGCTTCTTTCTTTTTTATATCCCCTTCATGTATATTCTGACTTTTGTAGAAAAGTAATCACCTATGAGTTTGCCCGGAATGCCGTGATGACAATATGGGCACCAATGAAGAATGAATATACTGTAATATAATATCAAATTCTACCAAAAAGCCAATGATCTTGTCATAAAAAAGCGGTCAGTGTTATCTGCACATGTCACAGGACTTGACTGTATATGTCAGTGATATTTTATTTGTCTTTATAACCTACACATTCCATCAACATAACCTAGATATTTCATCAACATTACCTACACATTGCATCATTATAACCTAAATATTTCATCAACATGACCTAGATATTGCATCAACATAACCTACACATTCCATCAACATAACCTAGATATTTCATCAACATAACCTACACATTTCATCAACATAACCTACACATTTCATCAACATAACCCACACATTTCATCAACATAACCTACACATTTCATCAACATAACCTACACATTTCATCCACATAACCTACACATTTCATCAACATAACCTACACATTTCATCAACATAACCTACACATTTCATCAACATAACCTACACATTTCATCTACATAACCTACACATTTCATCAACATAACCTACACATTTCATCAACATAACCTACACATTTCATCAACATAACCTACACATTTCATCAACATAACCTACACATTTCATCAACATAACCTACACATTATTCTTCTATGGTAAATTCAAGTTAATTAGAACAAGTCATCGCTTACATTCAAATTATTTTCGTGGAATAAAATGTAATATCTCAAACGAGAAAGTAACAAATTAGTCAATATTTAAAATGCTACTCTCACAAGCACTAATCTCCTAACATAAACCAACTTGTAAATCAAAAAGCATTAAAACGACAAAATTACCTCTTTTTAAAAATAATATAAATAATATCACGAAAGTAAAAACATTCACATTTTTAAAAAATCAATTTTTCCAATGAAGGGAATACATCAGACTCAAGACATCGTCATCCATTAGTGCTGCAACATGTCTAGAATTTTAGATAAAAGGCCACTTTGATGTTATCATAATGAATTATGCGTTCAAATAGAGGAAAACGTTAGGTAAACAATATAGTTGTTATCATACATTACCTGAAATCTATCCAATGCTATGGCTGTTATGCTGATGGTAGATACGAAAAGATTGGTTCCCTGGGCCATCGTAACAAACTTGCACATAAACTCCCCCAAATTCCATTGATCAAACAGCAATAGATAGAGATTAAGGGGTTTTGTGAACAAGCAGAGCGTCAAGTCCGAGATGGCTAGGTTAATAATGAAGATATTCCTTGGGGTTCTCATGTTTGCGTTTCTTATTACCTGTTGAAATGAGACATTGTGGAAAAACAGAAATATTTGTTGACATGGCTGATTTAGTTGGCACTTTCAGGCACAACAACCAACATAAAACAGCGAACTATCGATTGGATTGGGGACACACACACACACACACTAAGAAAGCCTCAAACTGACATAGTAATTCTAAAAAAAAAAAAAAAAAAAAAAGTGGTATGGTGACAGCTTTACGTGGTAATGGACAAAACAAAAATCGACGTTTCGGCCAATTAGGCCTTCAGCTGGAACTACAAACAACAACACAATATATATATATATATATATATATATATATATATATATATATATTGTCCTTTCGAGCCGAAGACGGCACATAGGGCAGAACCACAAACTCAAAAATAGAAACCTTGCGTGCCAAAATGGCACATATTGCAAAGATCACTGCTTCTAAAATCTATGGTTCTGTTTCCATAACAATACTTTTTACAATGATAGCTTGTCAAGCCATCGATCAACCTCCTTATATATATATATATAAGGATATGTAAACAAATCAAACTACATGGCGATAATATGCTAGATACTCAAGAAAGGAGCTTCGCATCTCTATGCATCTTGGTGCATCTTGATGCCTTTACTTCTGTCATATTGACATACCAAGCCAGGCACTGTCTTGGAACCTACAGGGAAAGAGAAAGCTAGGAAATATTCTAGCTTTATTTATTCGCATTTAATGTAACCCTCTCTCTCACTCACTCTCTCTCTCTCTCTCTCTCTCTCTGTATCTCTCTTTCTCTCTCTCTCTCTCTGTTTCTGTCCCCCGTTCTTTATCGATAATACTGTCTAAATCCTATCTTAGCTTGTGTGTGTGTGCGCTAGACATGGCTGATATCTTGGTGTGTGTCATGTTAGTCATATCTCATATCTTGGTGTGTGTCGGTGTTAATCATGTCTCATATCTTTTTGTGTGTCTGTGTTTAGTCATATCTCATATCTTACTGTGTATCTGTGTTAGTCATATGTCAAATTTTTGTGCGAGCATGTCTGTGTTAGTCATATCTCACATCTTTGTGTGCATGTCTATGTTAGTCATATCTCATATCCTTGTGTGCATGTCTATGTTAGTCACATCTCATATTCTTGTGTACATGTCCATGTTAGTCACATCTCATTCTATTGCGTGTGCATGTCTATGTTTGTCATGTCTCATATATTTGTGTGTATGTCCATGCTAGTCATATCTCATATCTTAGTGTGTGTCTGTCTATGTTAGTCATGTCTCATATCTCTGTGTGTTTGTTTTTAGTCATATCTCATATCTTTGTGTGAGCATGTCTATGTTAGTCACATCTCCTATCTTTGTGAGTGCATGTCTATGTTAGTCACGTCTCATATCTTTGTGTGTGCATGGCTGTGTTTAGTCATATCTCATATCCTAGTGTGTGTATCTGTGTTAGTTATATCTCATATTATAGATTGTGTCTGTGTTAGTACATCTCATATCTTAGTGTGTGTGTGTGTCTGTGTTAGTCATATCTCATATCTTGGTGTGTGTCAGTGTTAGTCATGCCTCATATCGTTGTGTGCATGTCAGTGTTAGTCACATCTCATATCTTTGTGTGTGCATGTCTGTTTTAGTCACCTCTAGTGACTCGGGCAGATGGTGCTCATTAACCTGGGAGGGCCGATCATCTAAGGGCAGAATCCCCATACAGAAAAGACAATCTGCTGCCTCGCAGGAAGATTGGAGACAATCAAAGGCTAAGGAAAGCAAACCTGAATAAAATGCTGGCTGAAATCAGATGTACTGGGCCACTGGCGCAGAACACAGTGCAACGTTTTAACAGGTACTCAATCAGGGTGGATCTAACAGATTTTAATAATGATGATCTGTCTGTGTGGTCGATCAATTCACTTAAACAGACAGCTGATTTGATTGGTGCTACTTCCATTTCTACTGAGCTGAAGTATGTATTTCACTATCTCTAAATGTGAAATCAGAAACAAGCATTTCATGAAATTGACAAAAAAATATTAAGCAACCCATCTTAACAATGAAATGGGAAGAAACCATCTTCATTGTTTTATAGAGCATGTTCTACCAGAGAACGTGAATCAAGAGTAATTGGGTAAAAGTCTAGAAAATCTTGTTTGGAGAGGGATGGCCTTTACGAACAAATGTTGAGCACATCATGGATAGTTAAACAGAGACGAGTTTATTTTAGAAGTTATTGAGTCAAAAAGATAGTATTTCAAACAAGAGAAGGAGAAAGTAATCATTATTTGTTGGCGAAGTAAAGAGAAGAATAACAGTGGCAAAAAACACCACACCGGGAAGAGGACATTGAGGAAAACATAAAGAAAGTATTCCAGACAACCATAGGTAATAGTGGGAGCCGCGATAGCTCAGTGGTTAGTGAACTGGACTACAAAGGACAAGGGGTAGGGTTCGATCCCAACCGACGGCTTCCGGGTTCACCCAGCCTTAAATGGGTACCGGATTTTTTTCTGGGAAAGCAAAGCAGCACTGGCGTAATACCGACCACATTACCCCAAAAATCATGTGCTGAAGGTCTGTAAAATATAGGGTCACTAACACCATATTTTCCTATTCGCCACTTGGCGTGACAGGGGTACTTAAAGATAGATAGGTAATAGTGGTAGAATGTGAGCTGCTGAAACGATAATCAGTTTTATAGATAAAAAGTTGTTAGAGATGTTACCAACTACACCAGCAGGCTTGGTAGTTGATGGTGATGATCATACCTTGGATATAATTAGCTTTATTAACTCTAAGATATTTCAGTCATAGTATCGAAATAGAGGACCCGTTACTGGAGCATAGACCACAGACAAGGTCTCCTCACCTTTTCCTGTCCTTGCACATTCTTGTTCTTAATGTTTCTTAATGATGTTCTTAAAGGTTTCACAAATGTTTCTTTTCCGTGTATTCCTGGGCTCTTCTGGTTGTATCTTTCCCTGTGGGTTTCAAGACAGTGCCTTGCTTGCTGGCATTATGATTTCTTAGTGTATGTCCAATCCATCTCCATTTTCTATTCATAACTTGTTGTTCGTCTGACCCTTATTTTGTTTTTTTTTTCCTATATATTTTCATTTGTGATCTTGCTTCTCCATCTATTTTTTTCTAAATCGTCTACACATAATCGGTTACAAATGTTTGTAGTATTTGTTTTTGTATTCAACACCCATGTCTCTGAGGCAAGAGGACTGTTTTTACATTTGTATTAAATGGTTTTGTCCTGGAGATTTTTAAATATATATTTTGTTGCCAATATTTTAGTTAATAAAAACTCCTCTTGGCTGATTTATTATATGTTTAATGTCTCTCTCTCTCTCCTCGTCCTGGTTTGTCGATAGTGTTGTCCAAATATGTAACGTGATCCACTTCCTCTATTGGCGCTCCAGTTTCTACTGAGTTGTGGCATTTCATTATCTTTTTTTTTTTTAATCAAAATTAATATGTAGTCTCATTTTGGGAGAGTATATGTTTAGCTCCTGTAACTTTTCTTCCATTTGGTCGTAATAATGTGCAACGAATACAGCATCA
Organism: Megaustenia siamemsis; assembly: GCA_032433765.1. Lineage (NCBI taxonomy): Eukaryota > Metazoa > Mollusca > Gastropoda > Stylommatophora > Ariophantidae > Megaustenia > Megaustenia siamemsis. The sequence continues at coordinate 69,024,213 of JAVIAB010000051.1, read as the reverse complement.
ATGACAAAATCCAAATCCTCAAATTGGTTCCAGTATCCACAGAATTCACTTTCTTTTGCGATGCATGGTGGTCTTCATAATCCAATATATTGCCGAAATAAATATTTCGGGTGGCAATAAGCATTCGTAATACACACTGCCTCTATATCCGATGTAGAGAGTCATTTTTAGCCCCTTTTCACCAGCAGAAAGACATTTTAAGGAGTGTACCTTCATTTGAAGGGTAATATTTTTATTTCCAAGTATTTAAGCTTTTCTAGTTTGATAAATACAGAGTGAAACTTCTTGGTTTAAGTCTTTTATTCATATGAATCTGTTGTTTTGTTGTCGTGATGGGATAATAACGTCCAACATGATGTTGTGGTGATGGGATAATAACGTCCATCATGGTGTTGTCGTGATGGGATAATAACGTCCAACATGGTGTTGTGGTGATGGAATAATAACGTCCATCATGGCGTTGTCGTGATGGGATAATAACATCCAACATGATGTTATAATAACATCCATCATGGTGTTGTCGTGATGGGATAATAACGTCCATCATGGTGTTGTCGTGATGGGATAATAACGTCCATCATGGTGTTGTCGTGATGGGATAATAACGTCCAACTTGATGTTGTCGTGATGGGATAATAACGTCCATCATGGTGTTGTCGTGATGGGATAATAACGTCCATCATGGTGTTGTCGTGATGGGATAATAACGTCCAACTTGATGTTGTCGTGATGGGATAATAACGTCCATCATGATGTAAGAAGACTCAGTTACATAGTCAAAATAACAACAAAAAAACATATTAAAACAAAAGTAATTTATTTCATCATGTTCAAATCATTGAAAGTAGCAAAGAGTTAAAATGCCTGACGAAGGCCGTATGTGGGGCCGAAACGTGTATTTTTGTTCTCACATACAAAGCTGTCATGGTACACTGTGCTCACCTCGTTCACTAAAAGCGCTCAATTTTTAATTAAAATCATATTTTATATAACAAACAGGGGTGTTAACAAATGAGTGTATTTATTATTCGTTAATAAAGGATTTGTAAAGTGTAGATGTATAGAATGTGTAATAAATTATATTGTAATAATACCACAGAATAAGATTATATTTTATGTTCGGAGTGTAATGATGATGATCCGAAAATAACTCAATAACTCAATAAGATGATGTTGTTACTGATATCCCTATGGTTGATATAAACAATGACGATTGCTACCAAGCATCGAAAGTGCGAAATGGAACGTAAATTTCGTTCTTGTGTAACAGTCACCGGCTAGGGTATTTGTGATTGTGGAAAGTGTGCAAAGTTGGGGAAGAGAGCATAGGTACATGAGGTGTTCAAGATGGTGCGATCTGGACATTTCTAAAAGAGGTGACGTATTGTTTTAACGGTTGTGAAGTATGTGTGTAGTAACTAGGAGACAAAGGGAATTAGAGTGGCAGAGTTTGATTGGATGAGTGAAGGAGCTTGGGATTGCAACTAGGGGGAAATATTATGCTTAGGAGACACTCAACGGTCAGCGGAGCAGTCAGAGCAGAGCAGTTAACATTCTGGAAATTAGAAAGTAGTCAGCGTTTGGCAGTCACTCGCTCCTTAGTACAGGATTAGTCTAGCTGAGTAAATTACAAATATTGTAGATTAGATTAAGAAGATCATAGAATGGATGGAGTAAACCAACTACCATTTTGTGGATGATCTTGTCGTTCATTCCGTCAAGTTGAGGTACAATCTTAAGTGCCGTGACACTGGAACAATTGTTGCTGCTATATTTGCAGCATTCGGTCCAAAGCGTTTGACTTCAGCATAACATTTGTTGAGTAGTAAATAGTAATTATTAATAACTGATAACATTGATATCATTACAGCCCATATTGTCATAATAATGATGCTAACATGAGTGAGGCATCGACTCATGAAATCATTTGCTACTTACCACAAAAATAACGAGGCCATTGCCGAGGGCACCAAAGGTAATCAGGATTGAGTAGCAAACGAGAAATATAGTCTCAGTGGCTGAGTAGAACAGGCTTTTGGAAAACTCCTTTTGGAGGATCTGTCGCATCCATTCTCTTTGCAATGATTGGTTGTAGACGAAGACGTCATAAGTGGCGTTCAAGTCGACTGTCAAGTGTGACATCTTAAAAGCGTTATTCAAAAGATGACGTTATTTTCCTGTAGTGGTTTTAAACAGGTCAATTGTATTGAAATATTCGCGTAGCTATCGGTTATTATAAGTGATGAAAAGTGTTATAATAACGATTTATTTATTTTAAATTTATTATCAATTAATGTATAAAGTGTATTTAAATGCAAACAAAAATTTAATAAATGTTGGTATTGTTGCAAAATAATTAATTCTCTCTCTAAATATATATTTACATTTAAAAAAGTAAAACACAACATTCATATATATTTCGTTTCTTCTACGGTCACATATTTTTATCTACGTGCAGAAAATGTTTGTTTTATAATAATTCCATTGACATACACACAACTGTTACTGGTTTCTTTTGCATATTTTATATATTAAAAAGACTGATCGTTGTTCTCGTCAGTTGGCACTCACACTAAATTTGCTGACTACTATTTATGTAATAATTATATAAACTAACTGTTTATAGATTCTTATATGTTATTAACTTCAAAATGTTTTCTTGCAACATACTATGATCTGTCTACTGGCAATAGCTGTGTATACTTAATATTCTTTTTTTTAATTTAATTACTTGCTCGTTTTTACTTATTATTTACTATATGCCAACTCCAGATTGATTTTCACTTCTATTTACACAATGTTGTTTATTATTTTAAACTTTAGTTTGAATTGTTACACAGTTTTTTTTATTATTATTTATTTTTGCTTCCAATGTAATTCCATCTACACGTGTTTCAGGTTGCTAAAAAATAGAACTGCTAGAAATGTAAGAACAAATCTAATTAGTAGTAATAGCTACATGAGCAGTACTTAATTTTCGCCTACAAATCTGTTGCTTTGACTGAAGCTTCTCTTACACAAACTCTGGCCAATGGTATTGTGTCCTGTTACTTATTGCTTCAATTATAAATGTAACGTTTGCCTAAGTCATACTTATATTAATTTATATTGATAAAGAAGAGAAAAACTTTATTTAAATAAGACTTAAGTAGCAATCTTCATAGTTGCCAAAGATGTACCAAGAAGAGTTGCCAAAGATGTACCATGAATAGTTGAGTTGTTCTTGTATCCTTTATTCTGTTTGCAAAGATAACAAAAGCTGTATGATGTCTCTGCAGAGGAAACACAGATATAAATCATTAAAATTTAGCAATAATGATATTCAATATCAATTTTTAGATAATTTGTGCCGAGATAATAAATTACGTTTACAAGTGAATATAATGACGTTTTGTTTGCTTCTCTGAAATAGCCTTTATTTTATCTATTACAATGAAACGTCATGAAACGGATGTGTTCTGTCGCCGGATTTGTTTTCACTTGACAGTGACAATATTATGAGATCAATAGTAGACACCAAATCAATTGAAGTCAAGGGTCACACCACGAACAATTTGCGATATGCAGGTGACACAGTGTTAATATCAGAAACAGAGAAGGAACTATATAGGCATAAAAGTAAAAGAAAGCAAAAAGAAAGGTCTCAGTCTGAATAGTAAGAAAACAGAAGTAATAATCACATCGAAAAAACAAATCACCACCATCATGCAGCAAAGAAATAAACAGGACAAATCCGTAACAAATGCAACGCGTCAAATACATGGACACTATAATAACATCCGATGGAAGATGCACCATAAAAATAAAAAGTAGAATAGCTCAGGCCAAAATAGCATTTCAGAAAATGAAAAACGTCTTATGCAAGAAATCTATGTCACTAGAAGTGAGAAAGAGAGTTCATCGGTGCTATATAGAGCCAATTCTGACCTATAGAAGCGAATCACGGACAGCAGACAAACAAATGAAAAGACGACTAGAGGTCACAAAGGTGGGATTTCTCAGAAGAATGTTGGAAATTCCCTGGTAGTTAAAAAGACCACTGTAGACATTCTCAAAGAGGCCGACGCGAAAAGGGAGCTCGTAAAAAACTTCAGAACGAAATAATCAACATTTTTCGAGCACATCATGAGAAGAAGAAAGTTGGAATACTTCGTTACAACTTGCAAAATTCAGGGAAAGAGAGATTGCGGACGACAAAGAGAGAAGATCTGTATAGCTTGGTATCTTGGCATGGAAAATAGTCAACAACGTAACTGATACGATGCGCTGTGGATAGTAGATTGTGGAAAAATATGATTATCGACGCCAACCGTTATGGCACATGATGATGATGATAAAACGTCAAGTCAGTGATGACCATAAATGAACAGTTTCTTTAAACATTATGGTTCAAAAACATGAAATACTTGTTTTTTCAAAATAGCAAAACCATAGTGACCTTGATAAATCTATGACCAATCTGGAGATATAAAGGCATCGCTTTTCGATTAAAAAATACATATGTAAACCCCGTGCACTCTTTCTATACGTTTGCGAGACAGAAGAAACCCAGAGTAAAATAGTAGCCTTTGAAACAAGATATTATATATTTCATACACAGCTCTTGTAAAAGAAACGTTCTTAAATGTTATGTAGAGCCAGTCTTAACATATGGATGCGAATCATGGACAATAGGACAACAGACAAGAAAATCACTGGAGTCTGTAGAAATGTGGTTTTACAGAAGAATGTTGAGAGTACCGTGGACAGCTAAAAAGAGTAATGAAGATGTTCTGAGAGAAGTCAAAGCAAAAAGAGAGCTAATTTCGAATATTAGGAAGAAACAATCATCATTTTTTGGCCATGTAATGAGAAGAGAACAACTGGAATATATTGTAACAACTGGAACAATTGAGGGACGAAGAGATAGAGGGAGGCAAAGAGAAAAAATAACAGACAGCTTAAGAGAATGGCTTGGCAGAAGGTCAACAACAGAAATGATAAATAGCTGCCGAGATCGAAAGTTGTGGAGAGACATGATCACCTACGCCAGTAGGCCCGGTACTTGATGATGATGACACAGCTCTTACCTTGAAATGTTACAATAGAAGAGGGTTCAAAAAACCAAATCAAACAGCGCAAAAGTCACTGTGAAGACCTGACAACCGTGTCAAAACGTATGCTCTGAGGTTGAATAGTCACATGCCCCAATCGTTAAAAAAAAAAAAGAAGGTTTCTTAGGCGTTGGTAAACGGAAAGCGTTTCCATTGTTTGCTCTGGGTTATAGTTTCCTGGTCAAAGAATGGCACCCACCTTTTGCCCACAGCAACCAATCTAGAGGGGGGGGGGGGGGGGATCTTCTTCCTCAGTACCGCAAATGTCCAACATTTGTACGGCACTTTGGCACGCTGTTACTTTTAGAATGCTTTGAGAGGGCAGGAACCCATATGGCTGTTGAAACATGAATTTCCTCTTTGAAAATCTTCACTGTGGTCCTATGACTTAGTCCGAGCTCAGGCCCGATTTACTTCTTTGTTAAGTGCCTGCCTAAACGGATGAAGGCCTCCAGTCTTATAATGTTGTTTGTATCATCCACAATGTTGTTTGTATCATCCACAATGGCGTTTGTATCATTCGCAATGTTGTTTGTATCATCCACAATGTTGTTTGTATCATCCACAATGTTGTTTATATCATTCACAATGCTGTTTGTGTTATCCACAATGCTGTTTGTATCATTCTACAATGTTGTTTATGTCATTCGCAATGCTGTTTGTATCATCCACAATGTTGTTTGTATCATCCACACTGTTGTTTATATAATTCACCATGTTGTTTGTATCATCCGCAATGTTGTTTGTATCATCCAAAATGTTGTTTATATCATTCACAATGTTGCTTGTATCATCCGCAATGTTGTTAGTATCATTCAAAATTTTCTTTATACCATTCACAATGTTGTTTATATCATCCACAATGGACAGCCTGACATGTGTTGGTTCAACTTGAAAGTTGATGTATCTCGTCTATAAATAGTTTGTTTTCCCTCAACACTTCACGGTGTCATTATAGTGGTAGATATCGACGATTATTTCATCATAATTTGCTTTCAATTTTGTCCTGCAGGTGAATGATTTAAATACACACCGAAACTATGTGGCGTCTATGAGGTCACTTGACACACAAATCTTTCAGTTTCCAACTATTTTATATGATGTGCAGGAAGCCGCGATAGCTCAGTGGTTAGTGAACTGGACTACAAAGGACAAGAGGTAGGGTTCTATCCCAACTGACGGCTTCCGGGTTCACCCAGTCTTAAAATGGGTACCGGAATTTTTATGAGTAAGTAAAGCGGCACGGGCGTAATACCGACCACATTACTCCAAAAAACAGGTGCTGAAGCTCTGTAAAAATGTATGGTCACTAACACCATATTGTTAAATATGTATATATATACATATATATATAATATTATATATAATATTATATATATATATATGTATATATATATGTTAAAAACACAACAGCCTACTAAAAGTAATCCTGGGGAAAATACAAGGTAAAAGAGGCAGAGGCAGACCAAGTCTAACATGGACGAGGAACATCAAAAGATGGATAAACCATCCTATGACAACCTGCACCATCAAAGCATGATACAGAGCAGAATGGTGCTCCATGGTAGCCAACCTTCGATGCGGAAATGGCACTCGATGATGAAAACCATATTTCCTATACGCTTCTTGGCGTTACGGGGCTCTTTACTTTACTTTGTATATGCTGCGCACGCCATTTACTCGATGGAAATTACAATAAAAAATATATCCTTATAATGATGTGTGGCATTCTCGTACGACTGAACTATTTATTAGAAATTGGAACACTTTTTTGCCGACCTTTATATAAATTACGGTTGCCCGACGCAATACTGCACTTGTGGTCAACATATAAAAGTGTGAAGCTGATTCCAGAACATCACACCATGTTCGATATTTTCATACAAATTCAACATTGCAAGTTGCAAGCAAAACTGTAAGGAAGTAAGCGACTGAAGGCAACCAATCAAATCAATTGAAATTGTCTCATGATCAGCACACAGCTGTTTATCATTGATATCTTAGTTATCTTCCTCATTTCAGAAATATAACTTATATATAATTCTTCTACAACGCTGTAATTTAATTGATTGCATTCTTGTATGCAAGTAACGTTTATTATGTAAAGACTTCAATATTTCATACCAGACTTATGGTTAAAAACTTCAATATTTCACACCAGACTTATTGTTAAAAACTTCAATATTTCACACCAGACTTATGGTTAAAAACGTCAATATTTCACACCAGACTTATGGTTAAAAACTTCAATATTTAACACCAGACTTATGGTTAAAAACTTCAATATTTCACACCAGACTTACGGTTAAAAACTTCAATATTTCACACCAGACTTATGGTTAAAAATACTGAAATATTTCAGCCAAGATAAATTGTTAAAAAGCTTCAAAACTACACAACACCAGAAAGTGTCAGTATCAGCGATCTTTAAATTAAGTTTATTGTCACATACCACCAGCACACACAAATAAGTAAGTCAGATAGATGTAAATCCAACTTATGTATGAGCGCCACTAACTGGAACCATTTCTGTAAAATAACAACGTTAGAATGCATGGAATGTCCTAGACTATGGTAACTTCTCTCAGAAATGCAAACAAATTCTAGAATTATTTTAAAATGTTACTTTAATGTTAAAATATGCAGTGATAATTTGGATAATGTCAAGTTACGATCAGAAGAAGAAGGCGAAATGTTAGGATAACTCAAGAATGCACAAAACAGCAAATTCTCACAAGTCCATGAATATGTTATATCTCTTATCTTCTGTTCACTCCGCTCTCATGAATTTGATTTTTTAGAGTATGGTACTAGAGCTTGTCCGGACAATTATCCTACTTAACATTATGCAAGAAACGATTTTAGACTGCTAGACTACATTTCACATTTTGAAAACGACCTGAGCTCGTGTTTTATATGTTATATGGGATAAATCCTTTTTATTCTAATCTAGAATTATCTATTTTAATTCTACATTATCTTGTTAAAAAACAGGTGTTCATCAGTGACATTATTTCTAGTCTTATCTTATAATTCTGGCCCTAAACACAATATATAACGTACGTTTGTTAATGTTTCTGACGAATTGAGTCTTCCGTTTCTTTCTGTAAATCTACTGTTTTATCCTTTGCAGTTTTAACACTTTCTTCATACAAGCTCTACAAGCAATTCAACACTGTTTTTTACGTGCTTGATTTGTGTTCGTGTTTCTCTGAATAAAATAAATATAAAGAAATTTCTATGTTTGTTTAACGTTCACCGTGAGGACTGTCATTTTACTTACTTCAACACGAAAATGTATAACATGAGCGTAAGGCCGGTAAGGTGCGCTGTAAGGCGATTTATAGCGAACTGCGATTAAAAGCAAAGTAAATAAAATAATTGTCATTTCTTATTTCAAATGTTCGTTATTTTGTTTATGCATTTGTTTACTATTGCTGAAAGCATTATTGATTATTCAATTTCTCTTTATTGAATAATTTGTAGAGATATAACTTTAAAAAAAAATATAGCGTTCTTTATGCTAAACTTATGTCCTGAAGGGATAAATACAATCAGTGTTTAATCCCGCAGTAAAAAGTTAAAAGGTGAATAGTTTAAAGTAATTTTTAATATATTCATTGTTTTAATTACCTTCCTAGAATCTACAAGTCATTGACTTTTTTGTGCAGTCATTTACATAGAAGAATCTATTTCAAAATAAACATAACAATATATATAAGTATATAACCACGCATGGTATCGTAAAGAGGAAAAATAGACACATAAAACATGCAGAAACGTTTGTGATTGAGATCTGACTTATATTTGAAAAGATATGCGTTGTTAAAAAATAAAGCAGTAACATAATATATATATGTGATTATTCTTCCTGTGTTCTTCAGAAGAAATATTTCTTGACCGTGAACCCAACTGTATACAGTCACTTCCAAGCTCAGTAAAGATGCCTCGTTTACTTTACAGCTAATCAGCTTTTATTTTTGCAGTGAGCAGACCAGCTTTTATGTGGAAACTGGAAATGTGCGAAATGTTACCAAGTAGAGCTAAGAAATTCAAGTCACGATTTGTCCTCTATTAATTTCACACGACTACTTCCACATATTCTTCATTTGGAAACCAGCTCAAGTGGCCCAAAGGCTCAGCTTCATATAGAACATGACGCTCCTTCACAGATTATCTTATCTAGAAGCGTCAGTATTTATTACTGGGTCTGTGGATTGCAATGATTGAACAAAAAAAATAGGTTCGATGTGCCAATTAACAATAAATCTTACATAAATTATCTATCTATCTATCTATTGTCCTTTCGAGCCGAAGACGGCACATAGGGCAGAACAACAAACTCAAAAACAGAAACCTTGCGTGCCAAAGTGGCACATATTGCAGAGATCACTGCTTCTAAAATATATGGCGCTGTTTCCATAACAATACTTTTAACAATGACAGCTTGTCAAGCCATCGATCAACTCCTTAGTCGCCTCCAACGACATGCCTGAAAGGTCACAGTGTCACTATTCTTTGCTTCCCTCATAATGAGGCCCCGGTAACACACAGGTAACATAAATTATACTAGGAAGAAATTTAGAAAAAAAAATAATTTAGAGTTAGAAAGAGCAACAATATTAAGGAAAAAAAAGCGAGACAAGAGAAGCCAAGTTATCTTTTTACGTGAAGTTGTTAATGGAAAGGAATGTAGAAGTAAACTCACTAATGTATGCATGCTTAATAGAGAACACAAAAGATTTGACAGAGTCAAACATAAAACACTGACACAATGTTTGAAATATATGCATCTTGATGACATAAGTCTGAAATGTAACTTATATTAGGAACAGACAGCAGCGATGAGATATAACAGAGAGAACTCTGCATCTATTGACAGCTCTTCTTCTTAGCGTTTATCCATTAAGTGAGCATGTATGCGTTGTGTTCCTAGTTTATGACAAGGTCATGATATCTACACCTTTGTGCCCCACACATCCGTCAGTGTCATAGTTAGATTTATCCGTTTTTTTCCAGACATCGGCCATTATAGCCTACTCTTTTCGATATTTAACTGCATAAAGCGAACACGGTAACTGTTGCTCTTGCCGTTATTCAAGATAGCTAAACATTGGATCTCACGAAGACCTGTGGAGGGTAAAACTACAAAGAAAATACGAATTCGAATGAAGCAAAATTCTCTCTTCTGTCAACGGGATTCAAACCTGGAACCTTCCAATCTAGAGGCCAACTTCGCATCTCTAGATCACCCAGTCCCCATCTATTGATATCAAGAAAGGAGTCAGACACTTTGGTAATATAACGCTGTTATAGAGTTCTTTGTTTTTGGAATTGATGTTGACTTCTCTTGTAATTAATACCTTCATATCATCTATAGAGACACATATAACTCGTCGTTGTTTTGAACAAAATATAAGTCTTTATTATTAATATCCACACGGTTTGGTAACATGTTTCTGGTACAAGCAACAATGTGCTAAGGTTTTATTATTAATCCTAACGTTACTTCGTAGAGCCTATCGGCGGTGTTTATCGTAAGTAACTTCCATGGCCATCATTCCTGGATCAGTCACACTGTAACAACGCTTCCACAAATAATAACAGCTATTTTATATGTTATTAAACTTTATCTACAAATAATAACAGCTATTTTATATGTTATTAAACTTTATCTACAACTTTCGTTATCCACATATATCATAATACAGTATACCCATTATGTAATTCCACTGTCGCAGAAAGTCTTCATTTGGTTAAATCTGCAAAGTCATGGACACTTTTTGTAGATATTTATAGCGCAAATTATTTTCGGACTATTTATTTTAAATTTGCGATAGCTCAGTGGTTAGTGAACTGGATTACAAAGGACAAGGGGTAGGGTTCGATCCCAACCGACGGCTTTCGGGTTCACCCAGCCTTAAATGGGTAACGGATTTTTTTCTGGGAAGGTAAAGCAGCACGGGCGTAATACCGACCACATTACCCCAAAAATCACGTGCTGAAGGTCTGTAAAATATAGGGTCACTAACACATTATTTCCCTATACGCCACTTGGCGTGACGGGGGTACTTTACTTTTTTATGTTTTAAATTTGACCAGATATTTGTGCCAAAGATAATGAATTTATTTGAATCATTATAAAGTTCATTCTCAACAGATTAAATATCAGAGTAACGGTAAGAGTTTAAAGACGTCATAGGGGGCGGCTCACTTTCCAAGCGGAACGCCAGAGCACATAGAAATAGGTACCTGACTTTAATCGGGGAGGAAAAATAATTGGAAGGCATTGGTTCGCATTCGTCTAAAATATGTGGCCAAGGTTAGTGTAGGCTCAACACGCTACTCCACATATACATTAATGCTGTAAAATACCAGTAATGTTAGGGAGATACCAGTAATGCTATGACACATCCGTAATGCTAGAAGATACTAGAAATACTATGACATACTAGTAATGTCATGAGATTCCAGTAATGATATGACATCCCAGTAATGCCATGAGATGCCAGTAATGCCATGAAATACTAATAATGCTTTGGGATGTCAGTAGTATTCTGAGATACCAGTAATGTTATGATGTACCATTAGTGCTATGAGATACAGTTGCACTAAAAGATACCAATAGTGCAATGAGATACCAGTAGTGCTATGAGATACCAGTAGAGCTGTGAGATACCAGTAGTGCTGTGAGATTCCACGTCTTGTTGCAAACCTCGACACAACGCAATTACGCTCACTTAATGTCTTTTTAAGAACTGGCGATGAAGATGAGTAGTCGTTGGGAGAACGCAGAATGGTCGACCAATCATGAAATCTTATATCCAAAGAAACTTCTGGGATTTCAGAAAGCAAACATCCCTGCCTCAGTTCATGACATCCAAATGTCTCATTGAGGCAGACGGAACCCATTGCATACATTATTTTCTTTGTTGCGTGCATTTCTGGTCCCAAGTACAAAACATAAACTGATGTACCCAACGTTTCTGAAATCTAATTCCGTGCCAAACCAGTATTTTCTAAACATTTATTTTCAAATTCAGGTGTCTAAAGTACAAAATGTGGTTATGGTTATGGAAGGCCCCGGTATCACTGCAAACGAATTAAAATCCATAATTGCTCAACCGCTCGTGCCAGTGTAATCATCCGAATTACTATCTCATCTTCCAAACAAAGAAAGGTACCTGTAGTCCCCGCCATAGCACTCTCAGCAAATGCCAAAAGATATAAGGCGAAACCACACAAAATGTGAACACAACCGTCTGTTCCATGCCATGCGATATCATCATTCATCGTAAACAATCGGAATATCGAAACACGATTTAAACGGATGAAACGCACAGCTCACGGTGTGCACAGAACACTTAACTCAGTAATTCCTGCAACAAGCCGGACTTTGGATATGAGGAATCTGCAACAAGGATCACTTGTCAGACATAGCCCTTAATGGTTCCTGCCGTCTATCACCATATTGACCGGAAGTTCAAGCCCTCCTGAAAATGATGATCGTCATAATTTTAAAATGTACAGCGCTTGATGATGTTAGGACATCGTTTTTGACTCCACATCTGAACATACGAAACACAGTTAGTTATCGAATTATCCCCGTCGCACATCAAACAACAGATCGTAAGATCTCCCTGCAATGTGAATTTGTGAAATTATAAACCAGATCACATATATACCTTCAATCTCACAGTAGCCCTCTTGAATCTAGACAACATCCCTCCTGACTAACATGAAACTCCAGGAGTCACCCCGCTGCTGCAAAGTCATGAACAAAGGTCAGTCATGTCGCCTTTTATCTTTAGCGTGCGGCCGGTGCAAAATATAAACTGATTTACCCAGCGTTTCTGAGATCAAATTCCGTGACAATCCAGTATTTTCTAAACATTTATTTTTCAAATTCAGGTCTCTATAGTGCAAAAAATAATGGACAAAATTGAGTACAGCTTATTATTTAAACAGCTTTACGTGATGACTGAAACAATTTAAAGCAAAAAATATTTCTGTTATTTTTTAAGTTTTGTTCCAATACTGCAATTTTGAATGAGAGGTCGTTGCCTGTTTATAGTGATTGTACATTTGCACTTTCAGTTCCGCACTTTTGCAAATTCACATTCTAAAAATATAAATAAGGGTAACGTGTATCAATACACGGTGTTTCAAACAAATAAATAGTTTGTCCACTTGGAAGAAAATAACTCGTGAATATATCACACAAAATACATATAAAACATATTTCACTAACGAGGACTTCCGGTTCCAACATGGTGGAATGAGGTTAATGTTCTCTCAACCGCTGCAGAAATTGCATTTGGTGACTGATTAATTTCGGTTCTTCAATGCAATTTTTTGCGTTAAAGTCAATCTGATGATCCACTTAACAAATTTTCAACGATGATGCTGAGTCGTACACACCTCAAGTTTCCTCTTTGTCAAGTCCAATTTTTTTAAAGCAATCTTCCCCTTGTCTAGAGTTGATATACGTTACGTCAACACATTTAGTACTGTTCCAAGACCATCGTTGGACTTCCGTTTCTAAGATGGCGGATCTAGTCCACGTTCTCTCGATCGCTGCAAAAAGTGCATTCGATGTCTGATTAATTTCAGTTCTCCATCGCACTCCTATGCGTTAAAGTCAATATAATGATCTACTTATTACATCTGCGCTGATAAAACAATGTCGTACGCCGGCAATATACCATTTTCAACAAATCAAGTGTTGTGAATGCGACCTTCCATCGTCTAGACTTGTTCTGCGCTTTACGTCCCACTGGTGCTGTTCATGACCGTTGTTGGATTTGCTTGACGGAAGTTATTTCCATGTTACTTATTAATGTGAAATGCTTCGTCAGCCATTGTTATGTGTGCTACGTCATTGTAATACCTCATCGTAAATCCCTAGACCGGCGTTACGCTATTCTTACGGTCTGTTATTTGATGTGCGACGGGGATAATCTGACGACTAACTGTGTGTTTATATGTTCGAAATTGGAGTCAACAACGATGGCCTAACATCATCAAGCGCTATACATTTTTAAAGAAATATGACGATCATCACTTTCGGGAGGACATGAACTTCTGGTATATGGTGGATAGGCGACAGGAACCATTGCAGGCTATGCATGAAAAGTGTTCCTTGTTGCAGTTTTCAAATATTCCAAGTCCATGGGGGACTGGTTGGTCTCGAGGTAATACGCCGGCCTCAGGACAGAGAGGTTGTGGGTTCAAATCTCGGCTCCACCGGTTGGGATTTTTATTTATGATTTCTCTCTGCGACAACCACCCCTGGCCTCAGCAGCGAGGCCCGGCTTGAAACGTCAGTTACTCATCGACGAAAAAAAACATGAGCACTTCCGAAGTCGGAGTTACCTGCCTCTGCGGCGAGGTACTCCTGTGCACACCGCTGCCAGGGAAAATGGATTAACACGCAAAATTCAGTTCCTAGTCTCTAGGGACTTCGTCAGAGTTGAAAACTGGCGAACGCAACACAAACAACAACAAGACCATCGTTGGAATTGTTTGACGTCAATTATTTACATGTTAAGACTCTTAATTAGTATGGAATGCTCTGCCAAGTCGACCGAATGTTTCACTTTATAGATTGTACATCATCTTTTCGTGCATTGGTGACTGCATTTACTAGAGTAATTGGGATTTTATGAGCGCAGCCATTGTTGTGTGTTCCTACGTCATCACAATGGCTGATTGTATATCCCTAAAACGGCCATACGCTAATAATGAAAGGCGGAATGGAATTTCGTTCATGACTTTGCAGTACCGGGGTGATTCCCGAAGGTCATGTTAGTCAAGAGGGATTTATAATTTCACAAATTCACATTGCAGGTAGATCTTACAGTCTGTTGTTTTATGTGCGACGGGGATAATCCGATGAAAACAGTGTTTCATATGTTCGGATTTGGAGACAAAATGATGGCCTAACATCATCAAGCGCTATACATTTTTTTTTAAATATGACGATCATCATTTTCAGGAGGACGTGAACTTCCGGTCAATATGGTGGATAGGCGGCAGGAACCATTAAAGGCTATGTCTGAAAAGTGTTCCTTGTTGCAGTTTCCTTATATTCCAAGTCCGGCTTGTTGCAGGATCTATCTATTGACCTTTCGAGCCGTAACCGGCCCATAGGGCGTAGACCAAGATACACCTTCTCCTATATGAATTTTTGTTCTAGCAGTTTTCTTTTAAAGATATTTTATCAAATCTCGCCATCTGTCTCTGTTCTGTGCAAGCAGTTCTATCTCATTGAGGGAGCCGATTCCTGCTGCTCTTGCCTCTCTCATCAATGTTCTTCTCAGTGTCTCCCTGGGTCTTCCTCTTTTTCTTTTACCTGTTGTTTCCCATATGAGGGCTTGCTTTGCTATTCGATTATGCAGGATCTACTGGGTTAAATTCTCTGTGCACACTGTGAGCTGTGCGTTTCATCTGTTTTGGTCGTGTTTCGATATTCCGATTGTTTACGATGAATGATGATATCGTATAATGGAGAACAGATGGCTGTGTTCACTTGCTGTGTGGTTTCGCCTTATGTCTTTTGGCGTGTGCTGAGAGTGCTATGGCGGGGACTAAAGCTACCTTTCTTTGTTTGGAAGATGAGAAAGTATTTCGAATGATTCCACTGGCACGAGTGGTTGAGCAATTACGGATTTTAATTCGTTTGCAGTGATACCGGGGCCTTCCATAACCATAACAATAACATATAAAAAGAGGACCGAGGAGCAAAACTCAAGAATGACCCCGATTAAGATAGAAAGACAATATCAGAGAAATTCCACAGCAATATCAGATGACACTACTAAAAGCAGCCAGACCAGCGACGTCGCAACTTCTGCGACACTCCGAAGGGTAAAAGAAGTGAACAAAAAAATGAACACGCAAAATTGTAGCAACATATAACATCAATTTATTACAGAGCCACAGAGATGGAATAATTTCTCAGAAGAATGTTGAAAGTTCCCTGGATAGCTAAAAAGACCAATGAGGAAATTCTCAAAGAGGTCAACACATAAAGAGAGCTCCTAAAAGACATCAGGAAAAAAAAACAATCAACATTTTTCGTGTACATCATGAGAAGAGGAAAGTTGGAATACTTGTTTGCAACTGGAAAAACACAGGGAAAGAGAGATCGCGGACGACAAAGAGAGAAAATACTAGATATCTTGGCGTCATGGTAAAGAGTCAACAACAGAATTGATACGATACACGGTGGGTAGAAGATTGTGGAAAGACATGATCGCCTACGCCAACCGGTATGGCACAAGACGATGATGATTAATAGACAAGGTTATATTAAATCCCTTCTAGCGTTAATTATCATGGAAATATATCAACTAATAGAAAAAATATATATAATCCTCTCTTCTAGCGTTATATCTTCAGCATTGACATCAAATAATAGGCAGGATTCTTAATGATGATCTCTCTGTGATAGTTCTGCCGTAAAGTCATCAGCAAATAAATAATAATACCTAATTATACGAAATAATAACAAACATTTTAGAATTGATTGTCGAGAAAACAGACGATCATGTCTAAACGTAGAAGCTTTCGTTATCTTTTCTTGACAGCGTAATGGAGGCAATAATGGCAAGCATATCATTTTGCCGTGTTCGTCGTTTCTTTCATCCGAATATATCCGGAAATGTGCGGCAGCGGTTATCATACTTGACATGATGGTGTCATAGTGTCAATCAAATTAATAAGAACAATTATTTGTGCTGTATCGATAGCTTCCTCAATCCATCACTCATTAACAGTATCCCTTAAAGATGATGTTTTTTTTTTTTTCTGACTCCGCATCTGCCTCTGCTTCTATTTTTATTTTATTAATTGACTTTGTATTGCTGTCACGTTTTTTTCTTTGTCTCTCATTTTTTCTAGATCTATCTATCTATCTATCTATCTATCTATCTATCTATCTATCTATCTATCTATCTATCTATCTATCTATCTATCTATCTATCTATCTATCTATCTATCTATCTATCTATCTATCTATCTATCTATCTATCTATCTATCTATCTATCTATCTATCTATCTATCTATCTATCTATCTATCTATCTATCTATCTATCTATCTATCTATCTATCTATCTATCTATCTATCGATCTATCGATCTATCTATCTATCTATCTATCTATCTATCTATCTATCTATCTATCTATCTATCTATCTATCTATCTATCTATCTATCTATCTATCTATCTATCTATCTATCTATCTATCTATCTATCTATCTATCTATCTATCTATCTATCTATCTATCTATCTATCTATCTATCTATCTATCTATCTATCTATCTATCTATCTATCTATCTATCTATCTATCTATCTATCTATCTATCTATCTGTATGTCTGTCTGCCTGTCTGTCTGTTTGTTTGTCTGTTTATCCTATTATCGTTGTCTCGTTCTGTCCCGCTCTTGTCTATTTCTAAGAGAATCTATAACGATGTGGTAGCTCTCTGGCTTGGCCACAAAGTGAACTTGTGTTCGATCGCAGCTTGACGCTCTCCAGTCGACATAGCTGAAAAAAAAATGAGGATACCTACCTTTCAATAAGTAAATGAAACGAGGAGGTAAACTACAACGAGGAGGGGCACTAACTCCCCTCTCTTCCAAATGATGTGGCCTTGTACGGTGGAGTTTAAAACTATACTCCCTCCCTACAACATTAATGCATGTCACAAGACATCATTTAACTTTACAACTCATCAAATTTCTATTTTTCTCCTGTTTCTCTGCATAAATCTATCATTTCTTTTTTCTGTTTATTTATGCCTCCCTGTTAATTTGTTTCTATTTGTTTCCATAAGTCTTTCTTTCGTTATATATACCTGTCAGTCTCTGCCACTCTCTTGCTCGCTAACGAAAGTAATTTTTTAAAAGGTAACCGGTCATACATAGTGACCTATGGGGTGTATGGTTTGCCCATACTGTGCTATTACTTTAAGACATATTTATGGGTAGCATTCAACCTTCTCAACTTGATCATAAAAAATCTCTGATACCCATTTTCAGATTCTTTGTAATGAGGTTGATGGTCTAGATGCAAGATGTAAGTATCTAAATAAGAAAGTCCTGGATTCGAATTCCGCCATAGACGGTGGCAGTTTTTCACTTCAAATCCGTGATTTCTTTCTGGTTTTACCCTCAATCCGTGGTTTCTTAGTGGTTGTACCCTCAATCCGTGGTTTCTTAGTGGTTTTACCCCCAATCCGTGGTTTCTTCCTGGTTTTACCCCCAATCCGTGGTTTCTTCCTGGTTTTACCCTCAATCTGTAGTTTCTTCGTGGTTTTACCCTCTATTCATGGTTTCTTCGTGGTTTTACCCTCAATCAGTGGTTTCTTCGTGGTTTTACTCTTAATCCGTAGTTTCTTCGTGGTTTTACCCTCACTCCTTGGTTTCTTCCTGGTTTTACCCTCAATCCGTGGTTTCTTCCTGGTTTTACCCTCAATTCTTGGTTTCTTCGTGGTTTTATTCTCAATCCGTGGTTTCTTCCTGTCCAGGTCTCGTGTCTAGCCTAATCGAATAGCGGCGGAATTTAAGAGGTAACCTGTGCATGTTAAAGAAACTTTGACAGTTCAATAGAGTAGACTGAAATGACCTCTGCTTGGGCAAGATTGTTTAAGCAATCAAATCGAAAAATTAAATCTATCAATGATGAAGCCAGGTGATCGGGTCGAAAGAGAGAGATAATGTGATTTGAGGTAAACTTGAAATAACGGAATGAAGACTTCTTAACGGGAAAATTCTGGAGTATTAATGAAAATTTTATATATATATATATATATTTTTTTTTTTTTTGGGGGGGGGGGGTATGCATTTTAAAAGACACAGTGGCCTACTAAAAGTACTCTGGGAACGGAAAATACAAGGTAAAAGAGGCAGATCAAGATTAACATGGACGAGTAACATCAAAAGATGAACAAGTCAGTCTATCACTCAAGTCAACCTGCACTATCAATTCAAGAAATAGAGTAGAATTGCGCTCCATGGCAGCCAACCTTTGATACGGAGACTGCACTCAATAATGATGATGATAATAATTAGTAGTGGAATAATAGTAATAATAATTAGAAGAAAAAGATGAAGAAGAGGAAGATGTAGATGAAAAAGAAAGGAAAAGACGAAAAAGGAGTATAAGAAGAAGAAGAAGAAATAAGAAGTAGACGAGAAAGCAGTAAATGAGTGAACTAAGGGCCGTGACGGTTGTAAACATTTCGTACAATTGGGAATTTGTCCCGTCCCATCTGAGAGCGTAATTTCATTCCTTTTTTTTAAATTTCTCCTTTTTCCTCTTAACACTATCTTAACACTTTCTACCATCTTTCTTTCTCTTCATACGAACTCGATTTTACTTTCGCTATATACATGACAACTTATAGAGCGTCACTGAGTACACGGAAGCAAGAACTATAACTTCACATGTAAATAAATGCATAACACTGACGAGGCACATAATATGTTAGGTAATGACTGTAATACAAAGTTTGAAAAAAGATATACGCAACATTTTCTTTGTTAATAGAATTAAGTAAACGATTTTTCCATGTCACGTACATTCGGTTGTAAAATATGGATGTGAATTCTAGACAATCAGGCAAGAGACAAAAAAGAAAAATCTTGAGGCCACAGAATTGTGGTTTTACTAAAGAATGTTCATATTGGCAAGGACAAAAAAAAAACAAAAAACAGAGCAACAAGGATCTTCTGTGAGAGGCCAGTGCAAAAAGTAAGCTTATTATAAGATGTGGAGGGAGTAATCATGATTTTTTATATCTGAAGGCCTATAAATGAGGTTTTACTTTAAAAAAATAATGTTAATAATGACTAGGACAAATGAACAGAGATAAAGGGATGTCCTACGAGAGACCAAGAATAAAAGAAAGATTATTATCAACTCGAGGAAGAGGTAATCATGATTTTTTTGGGTGTTGTAATGAAAATGGAACATCTGCAATATATTGGGACACAAATTCGAGAGAAATAAGATACAGATGGAAATGTAAGGCAAAGGTAATCCCAAAGCAATTAATATTGGGGAATGAGGTGTAAGTGATTTCAGTGCACTAAACCTCAGCTTCATGATGTTGGGTGGCCGATTCCCTCCCTCGCTGTCTTTATCTCTGGTACCCAATTTAAAGGGGGAACCGCGATAGCTCAGTGGTTAGTGAACTGGACTACAAAGGACAAGGGTTAGGGTTCGATCCCAACTGACGGCTTCCGGGTTCACCCAGCCTTTATTGGGTACCGGATTTTTTTCTGGGAAAGTGAAGCGGCACGGGTGTAATACCGACCACATTACCCCAAAATTCATGTCGAAGGTCTGTAAAATGTATGATCACTAACACCATGTTCCCTATACGTCACTTGGCGGGGGTACTTTACTTTTTTTTTTTACCCATTTAAAGAGGTTGGGTTGACCCCGAGAGTATTTTAAGATGGGGAAAAACTTCCATCCAGGAAGTGTTCCAGGGTGTGCTTCAACTTCCATCTGGACCCCGAGCCTTCAAATAGAGGCAAACACACAGAAAAAAATATACCGCAAAGCTTAATATTCGTAACATCAGAGAAAGCTACGAACAGCATGTACAAACAACTGTAGGGACACAAGAAACAATGGACATTTTTCGAGTACATCATGAGAAAAGAAAAGTTGGAATAATTGGTTACAACTGGCAAAATACAGGGAAAGAGATTGCGGACGACAAAGAGAGAAGATGCTAGATAACTTAGTGTCTTGACACTGTAAAAAGTCAACAACAGGATTAATACTGCACACTATGGGCAGAAAATTATGAAAGGACATGATTGTCTATGCCAAATGGTATGGCCCATGATGATTTTGACAGAGGCAGTAAGTTGTGGAGCAACACCCATCTATGTAAGTAAGCATGGTACTTGAAGATATGACATAATGTGGGGGCCTCGGTAGTCTAGTTGGGAAAACCACTGAACTGGGCTAGCTACGTTCGGACAACCCGTGTTCGATTTCCGCTGGAAGCAGTGTGAGTTGTACTCGTGGTTGTGAACAAAAAATACCCCCACGGTCGACCCAGACGTTGGCAGAAATTGGTACCAGAGTATTACTCTAGGAAGGTGAGGAATGTCGCCTCGCATCATGAGTTTCGATGCTTGAAGCGACACTATCCAGAATTCTCCGAACATTTCTGGATAGGTGGCCGAGCACATATGGGTGGAAACTCGCGTGCTAAGAAGCCGGTTCAAGTCTCGTACTTTACCTTTACCTTTATGAAATAATGTCATTCTGCTCAATTACTTGCCAGGTAGAACATTGCGCCCTCATTCAACAGTGCGCTGTTTTTTGCCGGATAACCAATTAACGATCACTGCTGCTAACAGTTTATTTTACACCTAATCCTGCGCAAAACTCTGATCCGGGATTAAGGCTTCACTGCGCCCTAAACACTGAAGATATTGTCAATTTCAATCCGGCCCAAAAACGAAACTACCACAAAACGAAGAAGGGAGGAGAGATGATTACTCTGACCAGAGGATTTGCATTTTTACTATTTTAATTAGATAAAAAAAATTATGTGACGTAAAATATCATGTTCTTGAAATTATATGATCAGATCTTCTTTTATTAATTATAAAAATATAACTGAATGTGCATTCGGAAGGATACTCAAGATACCATATCATGTATGTTGAGAGAATCAATAGACGAAATAATGCAAGTAAAAACCAACAAGAGAGCATTGTAAACTAAAAGCACAAAATATGAGGAAAGATGTAATAGAATGAATGTGGACAGAGGAAGTAAGAAATGGGGTACTATAAGCTCGTTTCAAATCATGTGCCCAACTTTTAAAATCGATATCTTTTTAATCCCTATTTGCATGTAAAGTTATAATGATTAGAACCCAACAGGGAATTAATTTCATTTAAAAAAAAACATTTGGTTATTATTGTTGCTTATTTGATTTATATACATTTATAACGACCCATTGATGTAGTCAAAACTTAATGTTTACAGTATTTTAAGTTAAAAATAGCGAGTAAAAATCCATACACGGTAAAATTGGCGTGTTTGCACGCTTTCAGCGTGGTTTTTTTTTTATACAATTAGACACCTTTAAAAACACGAGAAATTGTGTGTTCCATTTCCGTTCATTCATAGGTGACGCCGTGGAACGATAACATTTATCATGAGTCTTAAAATAAAATTCTACAGTTTACAAAACATCGCAATAAAAATGTATGACTATTTTTGCAAAGAGGCTAAACGAGGAAGATTATTTCATTCTTTAGAAAACCCTGAGAATAGGACAAGACACATTTTGGATTTATCTAAACGGTCATTTAATCGCTGGATTCAAGCACGTGACCGTCAATGTTCAAAATATACAAAATCACAAGGAAGAGCAAAAATGTTGGATAATTTCGACAGTGAACTTATTAGAAGTGAAATTCGCAAAATGTTGAGTATGAATGAAACTGTTACAATAAGAAAATTAAAAGTATCGCTGAAAAAGAACAACAGTATTGAAATATAAAAGTCTACATTATGGAGGAATGTGAGAGCTGCAGGCTTTACATTCAGAAAGTATTCCAATGGACGAAACATCATATGTGAGAAGCCACATATAGTAGTCATGAGAAGTAAGTACTTACGTGAAGTAATAGAGGTGCGCAAGCAAGGTTATGATATTGTTAACTTGGATGAAACATGGGTCAATGCTCACCACACTAACCAAAGGGAATGGCAGTCATCAGATGGAAAGATTAAGAGATTAATACCTAGCAGCAAAGGACAGCGCTTGATAATTGCTCATGCAGGTAGTCGACAACATGGACTAATACAGAATGCAGAGCTCATTTTTCTTTCAAAATCCATAGACAATCGGGATTATCACTCTGAGATGAATGGTCACATATTTAGACATTGGATTGAAAATTCTGTTCTACCATCACTAGATCGACCATCTTGCCTAATAATGGACAATGCAGCGTACCACAACATTGTTGCACTTGAAGATAAAGTCCCGACGTCATCCAGTACAAAAGATGCTTTTAAGATATGGCTCACAAAGGAGCACATACAATTTAATAACATGTACTTAAAACCTGAATTACTATCTCTAGTAAAGCAAAAACAAAGGACACAGATTTTTCAAATAGATAAGATTATCCAAGAGCACGGTCATATAAGTTTGAGGCTGCCATCTTACCATGCTCATTTAAATCCAATAGAACTAATCTGGACAAAATTAAAAGGACAAGTGGCAGATGAAAATACAACATTCAAAATATGCGATGTAAAGACTCTTGCTAATCTCGCTTTATTAAATATAGACAAAGATTATTGGGCTAAATGTGAAGACCACGTCTTAAAACAGGAAGAGGAATATTGGAAAATTGATGGTTTGTGGAATGTTCAACCCCAAACAGTTATTAATCTTTTAGACTCGTCTGATTCAGAATGAAAGTATATAGCCCCCACAATGTTGGCCCCTATATTACCTCAAATTAGTTCAACAAACGATCCTTTTCAGGACCACACAACTATGAAAATTGGACATACAGGTATACCTTGATATTATCGTCCGTCCTCGAACTGAGCAGACAATAATTCTCCTGGTGTTTGTTTTATCCAGTTATTTCCCCATTACGGCCACGCCTTTACCTAGTGAAAATGAATCATAGACCAGCAACTACGGTAATTTCTATTCTTTAGGGCTTCACAATTTACAATTTTGACAAACATCAAAGAAATATCGCCGCTTTAAGAAAACTGCAGCTGCAAGATATTTGTTAAATATACATTTAAAGGGTCTTTTGCATTCTAATAACATTTGGACAATTTCAAAAGTTTTTAACAAAAGGTTAGAGAGTAATAGCGTTTTGAAGTTTGGGCAGATGATTTGAAACGAGCTATAATGGCAAAATGAGGCAATGAGAATGGAATGGGGATGTGCGAGAAAGAGCGAGAAGGATAAAAAGAGAGGCAGCTATGGATATTCAGAGGAACTAATGGAGACCTCTACTCCTCTAATATTATCTCAAAATATATAACATAATCATACTCCTGCTCAATGAGTAAATGTCAGTGGACAAACATTTACTATATTCCAAGTCTGTCGTGATTGAGCTCACGTCACGTAATAGCTTCCTACGACTGCCGTGATTGAGCACATCGAAACTAACAGATAGGCTTTAATGTCTGTGGAAATCAAACCTACTACAACCGTACATCAATCGACCGTGTAATGTGATGAGAAATAGGTATACCATTTCAGCAAAATCACCCCAGTGGTTGCTATGACAACAGTGATTCAACTAATGAGTTTGCTTTCACTCTTTTTATCATAACGGAGATTCGGAAGTATTACACATTAATTCATTCCTACTTAAATAACTCACTGCATCTCTCTCTCTCTCTCTCTCTCTCTCTCTCTCTCTCTCTCTATCTATCTATCTATCTATCTATCTATCTATCTATCTATCTATCTATCTATCTATCTATCTATCTATCTATCTATCTATCTATCTATCTATCTATCTATCTATCCATCCATCCATCCATCCATCCATCCATCCATCATATCCATCCATCCATCTATCTTCTATCTATCTATCTATCTATCTATCTATCTATCTATCTATCTATCTATCTATCTATCTATCTATCTATCTATCTATCTATCTATCTATCTATCTATCTATCTATCTATCTATCTATCTATCTATCTATCTATCTATCTATCTATCTATCTATCTATCTATCTATCTATCTATCTATCTATCTATCTATCTATCTATCTATCTATCTATCTATCTATCTATCTATCTATCTATCTATCTATCTATCTATCTATCTATCTATCTATCTATCTATCTATCTATAAACAAAGCTGTAAAATATGTTATGTAACCGCAAAACCGTGTTCTCTTTCATAACTTCCAATGTAAATATGAGGGGAGGTCAAAAAGTAATGCACACCAATTTTTTTCTCGGCTAATAATAAAGATAGGAATATGAAATTTTGCACACTTGGAATATGACATGTTCCAATTATGTGTACCAAATTGCACAGCATTCTGATAAATATTACGCAATCTATGAACCGTTAAATTGGAGCTTGTCAACAATGTCCGTTACAAACAGCGAATTGTCATAGAATTTCTGATTGCGGAAATAGAAACTGTGGCAAACATTCATAAACGACTGTGTGCAGTGTACAAATGTTCTGCAGTCGATAGGAGCACAGTTAGTCGCTGGGTTCAGAGAATTAAAGTTGCAGAAAGTGTACGAGTGGAGCTGCATGATTTACCGCGTTCTGGACGTGTTGCCTCGGCTACCAGCACAGACATGTTAAACCGGGCTGATGCCATTATTCGTAAGGATAGGCGTATCACTAGTCAGCAATTGGCATTGCAGCTTACAGTCAGCAAAACTTAAAACTCTCGGATATTCAAAGATTTGCGCTCGATGGGTTCCTCGGTGCCTAACAAATGATCACAGAGTTCAAAGGAAAACATTCTGTTCTGAATTGTTGGAGCGTTTCGGTGTTGAAGGAGAAATGGTTTTGTCAAAAATTGTTACCGGTGACGAAACGTGGGCACATCATTATGAGCCTGAAACAAAAATGCAGTCAATGGAATGGCATCATCCGCAGTCACCAAAAAGAAAAAAATTCAAAACATCTCCATCAGCCGGAAAGGTGATGATCACTGTCTTCTGGGACATTGATGGTGTGATTCTTGTTGATGTAATGACAAGAGGTGAGACAATCAACTCGACAGCTTACATCAATACACTGACAAAACCCAAAAATCGGTTCCACAGAGTTCGGCCTAATAAGCCATCTGCAGATTTGTTGCTTCAACATGACAATGCACGCCCTCACACAAGTCTGGTAACACGGGAAGCAATCAACAAATTTGGTTGGACTATACTGCCCCATCCTCCTTACAGCCCTGATCTGGCTCCCTCAGATTTCCATCTGTTTGGACCACTCAAAAAATTCCTGCGTGGGACACACTTTGACAATGATGAGGATGTGATCCGTGCAGTTAAAAAATGGCTACGCGAGCAGGACAAAACTTGGTACAAACGAGGCATTCATGACCTAGTTTCGCGTTGGCGTAAGGCAATACGCTTGGACGGAGATTATGTTGAAAAATAGGTAGTGTAAAGGGGATGTTCAGCTACAATCTGTGAAAATTTCACACATTTTGCCCGAATAGTTTCCGAGAAAAAAATTGGTGTGCATTACTTTTTGACCTCCCTACGTAACTAAAATATTACATGATTACAGGTATGATCATTTAGACAATTATTTAAAAAACATTTTACATAGCGTAGATTTCCCTAATCTTTTTGTCGTCAATTATCCTATTAAAGTTCATTGTAAAAGTTCCAGCCTCTTCAAGTGTTTCGAGCCGACCTTTGGAGAGAGGAGCAAGAGATATATAGAGAAGAGAAAAATGGCTAGGAGAAAATATGAAGGATGGAGTAACAATAAGTTTAAGGTAAAGGATATTCCTAACATATAATGTCGTAGAGGAGTGGAGTATTAAAACTTCACTGAACTACGCCACTGTGTTTAGATGTGAGGTTGCCAGTGTTCTACATTACTATTAATATCTTCCCTGCACTATCGTTTCTTCATAATTTAACAATACAAAGTTGGGACAAATACCCACCAGAACAATTATTTCAAAAGTAAGTTTATTTAAGAATACGTGTCGAGTTGTATAAGAAGAGGGCGTTGGAAATAGCATTGGTCATGTGCTCAGAATGAATGAAGAAATACTTCCTGATCTGGCATTCATGTGGACAACATCTGGTAAAGGAAAACAAGGCAGACCAAGAGAATCGCCGACAACCAAAAACTACAAGACTTAGATGCAAATCGCCAATCGTGGAGAGCTATGACTTCTGTCCTGTGTGCCGTCTTCGCCCCGAGAGGAAAATAAATGAAGTTTATGTGATGTTCTAGCACTTTTGAGGAAAAAAAAAGTTATTTATCATCTTTTGCATCAAATTCATTTCTTTCCTTTTTGAAAAGCATCATTCTAAAACCAACATTTCTCATATTAGAAACTTTGCGACAATACATTCAGCAAAAAAGGAAAATATAGCTAGAAATAATTGCTATTTTTAGAAAAATATATCACAAAATAGATTCAGCAGTTCGGACAGCCCGCTCACATAATGATATTTGATCATAGAAAAGCAGACATCCGACTGTAGCTACACAGTACCTTTATTCCTGGTGTCGATTTTCTACGGTCAAAGTAAAACAGTGTCCAATAATTTTGTTAAAGTCTATTCAAAGACGAAAGACTATATCGGCCCTTAAACATGTGTTATGAGTTCAAGGGAACCCAAGTGCACCCTGTGTAATGAAGAGGCATGCTTCAGGTATATCTCGTGTTCTGTTTTAGATCAAAACAATTCAATTGAAATCGTTTAGTGTCGTCACGCATGTCGTATGAGCCTACTAATTTGGTTTGGAATCT
Source organism: Megaustenia siamemsis (assembly GCA_032433765.1). Classification (NCBI taxonomy): domain Eukaryota; kingdom Metazoa; phylum Mollusca; class Gastropoda; order Stylommatophora; family Ariophantidae; genus Megaustenia; species Megaustenia siamemsis. Next base: position 68,996,600 of record JAVIAB010000051.1, on the reverse strand, counting down.
TCGCCTATGCAGTAAAAGTGCGAGACCTTGTCAACAGTGTTTACCGATGCATTTTGGGAAATGCTATGCAGCGGATATGGCGAATTCCTGACTGCTCCAGTGGATAGAATAGAATAGAACGTGTATTGTAGTGGACACTGCACAGATCATGAATTTTATTTTACTCCCGATAAGCGATTTTATAAAAAAAAAACGTTACCCAACGGGGAATTAACCTTTGCTCATCTGATTGGATAACGATCGGTGTAATCGATTAGGTTAATTATTCTCTTCTTTTCTCAAGATAACAATAAAACGAAGCTCAAGCACCAGAATGGTTTGTTGGTATCAGATAATGACAATACAAGTGCTTTAGTAAAAAAGTAAAGAGCCCCCTTCACGCCAAGTGGCGTATAGGGAATATGGTGTTAGTGACCATAAATTTTACAGACCTTCAGTACATGATTTTTGGGGTAATGTGGTCGGTATTACGCCCGTGTCGCTTTACTTTTCCAGAAAAAAAAAATCCGATACCCATTTAAGGCCGGGTGAACCGTCGGTTGGGATCGAACCCTACCTCTTGTTCTTTGTAGTCCAGTTCACTAACTACAGAGCTATCGAGGTTCCCTAATACAAGTACACTTGCTTACTTAAAATGATGCGTTTTGTCCTAGTTATAATTTATGTAAGTTTTTTTTTTGTTTTAAGTTCACCGAAAAGACGGTGTCGGACATGAAATGTAAGTACTTAGCTTTCTTTATCAATATTAAAGCATTTTTGTCCTTAAAGGAAATACAAATACTTGACGTATTTGTAGGAAAAACATTTTTTTGGGGGGTAACTGAAATATAAGTACTTCACTTTTAGCGTAAAAAATCGTGTAGTCATGACTGAAACATAAGTAGTTCATCTTGTGAGCGAAATAATTTAGACGCTAAAGGGTCAATAAAAGACTTCATTTTAGGTTTCTATTTCCCAACAGTTGGTGCTAAAATATTCTCTTACTATGCCTTAGAACGATCGATAGCCATTTCTAGCAGGGCAATGCGAGTTGTTGTTTCCCGAACAATCTGACAATTTGTTTCTCGTTTCAGGAGAGCAGATTAGGGTATGGTTGAAAGTCTATGTCAAAGCTTGTATATGTTTATATATGCGCGTGCGTGGTGGATCAAAATTTGGAGGTATTTATATGTTTAACAAGGGGAGCCGCGGTAGCTCAGTGGTTAGTAAACTGGACTACAAAGGACAAGGGGTAGGGTTCGATCCCAACCGACGGCTTCCGGGTTCACCCAGCCTTAAATGGGTACCGGTTTTTTTTTTTCTGGGAAAGTAAAGCGGCACGGGCGTAATACCGACCACATTACCCCAAAAATCATGTGCCGAAGGCCTGTAAAATTTATGGTCACTAACACCATATTCCCTATACGCCACCACTTGGCGTGACGGGGTACTTTACTTATTTTTACTTACTATATGTTTAACAAATGAACATAGTGCTTTTGCCAAGGTGGTTTGATTTATCGATCGTTTGATTAATATACTCCATGGCATCAAAGCAACTATTTAGCTTAAAGACTGAAGAAAGTAGCTGAGACGGCCTGCAACAGCCTTCTTGATTCTCCGGGTTCTGCTGGAGACATCATAGATTGTCCACCTATAAGGTGCTACAATACTCGGTCTTCTATATCAACAAATTTATTTTAATTCAGGAATTATTTTGCTGCTGTAGACCAAATATCTCTCTCAAAATTGTGAAATACGTAATGTCATAAAATAGTAACTTATTTATAATAATATTCCTTTCTTTTAAAACTGACCAGTGTTCCTCCTCCTTTTTCTTCTTTATCTAACGACCCTGGAGTTTTTGGGGCATTAATGACAGACTTTGTCAAGCTTCTTCGTCCCTCCTATGTTCAGTCATTCTCAGTGACTGCAAAGTCAAGACCTATCCATTCTTTTGATGTTACCTTCCTATCTCTTTATGTTTCTCTTTCTTGTAACTGTTAGTTGTTGGTTACTATTCGTCGGATTATCTTCATCACACAACGAGCAACTGTCCATAAACGCTCAGATCGCCTCCCCAGCAAATCCCACTACGGAGAACAATAAAACCGGTTTACAAGTCCGTCCCCATTTTTCTCGTAGTCGTCCTGAATTTAGACAACATCCTCTTGATTAACATGAAGATTCGATAGTCGCAACAGGGCTGAAGATTAACCAACAACATCTAAATTGTTCATCATCATTGAGTGCCGTCTCCGCAACGAAGGTTGGCTACCATGGAGCGCCATTCTGCTCTATCTCTTGCTTTGATGGTGCAGGTTGTCATCGGTTGATTTGTCCATCTTTTGATGTTACTCGTCCATGTTAATCTTGGTCTGCCTCTGCCTCTTTTACCTTGTATTTTCCCCTCCAGGATTACTTTCAGTAGGCTGTTGTGTCTTTTAACATGGCCCAAGAATCGCATTTGTGTTGTTCTAATTGTGTTCAGAAGTTCTCTTTTCATTTTTAGTTGTTTTAAGACTAAATTGTTATCTCACCCTAATTTTGGAGCAGACGGCGCTGTTAGGTATATACGATCGACCATCAATATAACGCAATACACGCAACATTGCGTTAACAACGAATGCACTCACATCGCTTGATTCGCTATATCAGCCAGTCACATACACATCGTAGCGCCGGCACAGAATCCTTAAAGCGGAGCCTTCGGTTGACTTGTCATAGCGATCTACACGAAAGAGCTGAAAATACTCGGCGCCGAATAAATCCAACGGTGGTTATTGAGCAGCTCTAAATGTCTTGACGTAATATGCACAACGACTTCATGACGGAGGAACAACATACTCAAACCGCCTGACTCACCAAAACTGATCTTTGTCAATTGCACAAAATCCTTTCCTTGTATTGGAGTGCATCCGTAATGTGGAACTTCATGTTCCTTTTTCAACACTCTAATGTAGATCACAGAGTTAAAGCTTCATAACTAGACTGACGGAGTTGCTTATTTTTGTTCGTATCTACAGCATGCACAAGGGAGCCGCGATAGCTCAGTGGTTAGTGAACTTGACTGCAAAGGACAAGAGGTAGGGTTCGATTCCAACCGACGGCTCCGGTTCACCCAGCCTTTAATGGGAACCGGATTTTTTAATGGGAAATTAAGGCGGCACGGACCGCATTACCCCAAAAATCATGTGCCGAAGGTCTGCAAAATGTATAGTCACCAACAATATTTATATTTTGGAGGCGTTTATTCTAGCATAGAGTTCACTGGCGCGCTAGTTTACCATCGCATAAAATGAGAAAATCTTTATACAGGTCTCTCAACCTGTGGTGAAATTTTATCTGTGTTGGAATGGATGTTTTATTTATTAAATTAAATTGTACTATTATATTTTTATTATATAATCAAACTGAAATTAAAAATTATTTGTGAGTGATTTGTGCAGTTCAATGTCCTTTTTTAAACACTAAGATCATAGATAAAGAATTAAAACAGGTAGAGGAATTCAAGTATTTGGGCACAATGTTCACAGAAGAAGGAAAACTAGACAGAGAAATTGACATGAGAATACAAAAAACAAATACTGTCACATACCAGCTTTCACCATTGCTAAGACATCCAAACATTTCTATGCCAGCTAAACAACAAATGATAAATAGCATTTTCATACCAACTTTGTGCTATGAAAGTCAAACATGGACCCTTTCTAAATCATTATTAATGAAAGATCAATACATGTGAGATGCGATGCTTGAGAAAAGTAACAAACAACACAAGAAGAGATAGAATACCAGATGAAACCATTAAAAAAATGGTAGGAACAAAACCCTGCCAAGAATATATAGAACAACAACAACTTAAATGGTTTGGCCACCTGGTAGAATGAATCCGCACCAATAACCATAAAGGGCGTTCTTCTCGAGAATGCATGGAAAAAGACCAAGAGGAAGACCCAGTAAAAGATGGATAGATGTAATGACATGCAGAGACATGTAACAACAAAGGAAAATCACTAATTCAGATAGTTCGAGCAGCTCAAGAACGAAAAATGATATAAACCACGACACCTTTTAGATATCAGTGAAAAGAGAAAAGACGAAGAAGAATGTCCTTTCGAGCCACTGCATGTTTACCGAAAAAATACATACATGCAAAATATGTACGTCGTACATGCACATACACATTTATAAATATGTGTATAAGCAATCTCTTTATTTATCTACATGCTTGCCTGTCTGTCTGCTTGTCTATCTGGCTGTCTGTTTGTCTGATCTATTTCTTTGCTGTGTGTCTCTTAACGTGTCTTTCTATTTGTCTGCCTGACTGTCTCTTAACCTGTTTTTTTTCCCTCTTTGTTGTCTGTCTCTTAAAGTACATGCTTGTCTGTATATTTTACTGTTTGTTTGTCTTCTACAATGATTTATATTTATATTCCCATATCTCAAGTTACACTGTTGTCTGCTTTACAGTATTTTAGCTCTGCTCGTCCTAAAATAATAGATCTATATTTAGTTCGCGACGAACGAATTTAGAAACGACAAATAGAGTTTTGTAAAAATGGCAAATTGGAAGGAAAATTTAAGAAGCCATTTTACAAATGTTAAAGCTATTATATTTATTCTTTTTTTCTGTTTACGAAAGGGACAAATCCTGGTTACAAAATAAGAATCACAGAATGATGACAAACCTGAACCTGAAACTAACAATAAACCATCATGATCATGTGCCGTACAGGTTGGCGTAGGCGATCATGTCACTCCAAAATCTTTTACTACAGTGCATCGTATCAATTCTGTTGTTGACTGTTGTCCATGCCATGACACCAGCTTCTCATGATGTGCCCGAAAAACGTTGATTGTTTCTTTCTGATGTCTTTTAGGAGCTCCCTATTTTTGTGTTGGCCTCTTTGAGAATTTGCTCATTGGTCTTTTTAGCTGTCCAGGGAACTTTCAACATTCTTCTGAGAAATCCCATCTCTGTGGCCTCTAATCGTATTTTCATTTGTTTGTCTGCTGTCCATGATTCGCTTCCATAGGTCAAAATTGGCTCTATATAGCACCGATGAACTCTCTTTCTCACTTCTATTGACACAGACCTGTTGCATAAGACGTTTTTCATTTTCCGAACTGTTATTTTGGCCCGAGTTATTCTGCCTTTTATTTCTATAGTGCATCTTCCATCTGATATTATTATTGTGCATGAGTATTTGACGCGTTACACTTGTTTAATAAAATTATATAAAAGATATAAAAGCAATAAATAAAAACAGTAAATACCCCAATCCCCAACTTTACAAAGAAACAAAGCGTTCCAACAGTTGCTTTTCTTTGGTCTCTTTTATGTACTTATCTTATTCATCTCCGTCAACGAGACTTCAGGGACGTTTGCTTACATACTACTCTTTGTCGTACTTTCTTTGACATTTCAAACATGCCTTTCCCTAGTTGTTTCAGTCAAGTACTTATGTGGCTACCGGAAACCTGGCCACGGTAAGGGGAGAAAAGAATAGAGCCATTATCACCTGTCATGTGTGTTGTAAGAGGCAACTAAGGAGATTTAGAATCGTAGCCTGTGCAGTCGAAAAAGGCATGCACGGTGCGGCCTTGTCAGGAAAATTTCTGGACGCATTTTAGTAACTCTGTGACAAGAGGTGGAGCGGATATGGTACATATCCTACTGCGCTAAAACTGGTTCCATGGGTAGAATAGAATAGTCACGTGTATATTTTGCTGTATTTTTAATTTGTTTGCTAAATGTATTCGGTTGGATGAATGTTTTAGCATTCTCATCAACTCCACTATTAATTGTAGTGTTCGCTTTCACAACTATGTTTTATTATTCCTAATGGTCATCCGTTAATGATAATCTGCAGTTTTAAAATGAAATCTGGGGGAACTTGGTGATCTAGAAGTAAGATGTTGGCCTCCTGACTGGAAGATCCAGAGTTCGAAACCTGACACAGGTAGGGAGAATATTTTCTCGTCGAATTAGTGGTTTCTTTGTGGCTTCACCTTCTCCAGGTCTCTGTGTAGAAAAGACTCGATGTTTAACTCTCTCAGATAGCGGCCACAAAAATAAAAAAAATAACAGGAGATCCCGTATGCAATCTGCGCACGTTACCTTTCTCAGTTAACAGTCGAAAAGAATAGAGAAAAGTAACCGCTTCTCGGGAGAAGTGTTAAATTAGAAATCTACAAATGCTGAAAACGGATGTATCGGGGCAAATGCTTAGATATCGTAGCTTACTGCATTCCATCGACCGTTTAAATGTTCATCTTAACGAAACGAAGTTATGGTATAGGCGCCCAACAGCATCTGGACTACAAGTACGCAGTGAATCATAGTCTAGGGTCAGTGAATCATATGAGAACAAGATCCCACTCTATCTCCCTGGTATGGGTTTGGAAACAGTCTTATCAATCTGAGTAAGTGAACAGGAATTAAAGACAAAAATAAATATTCTACCCAAATACATCTTGCTGAAGTCGGATATGTTAGACCGAAAGGGATAAAGAATCGCACTTTGCTATAAACGACAAAACTACGCATCTACTCTTACTTAACATTCTTTTAAGGGCTGATGATGAAAATGGGTAGAAGTCGGATAAAAGCAGAAGAAAATAAAGGAGAAAATGTAGAAGAGGAAGACGAAGAACAGCAGGAACAACAATAAATAACATTTTATATTTTTGACAAGTGTCTGGTTAGGCAGCAGAAGCAAAGAAGAAAAGAAACGTCCCCTTTAAACTTTGATTGCGGTAATTTGTTAATGTCAGTGTCCACCGTATTTGTTTGAATATTGGCACATGTTTCAATACAGTCGTCAGTACGAAGCAAAAGCCTTGCTTCATTCCAACAAAAACATATAAGCAATCATTTAATAAAGCTCTTCTACCTTTTAGCTCGGGTGTCCGGTTAGCGCAATCGATAGGCGGTTGGCTTACCACGGCAACAGCCGGGGTTCGTAATCCTGGCGAGGACACCTGGGTTTTACTAATTCCCTAAAAATTAGTAGGAGCCGCGATAGCTCAGTGGTTAGTGAACTGGACTACTACGGACAAGGGGTAGGGTTCGATCCCAACCGACGGCTCCGGGTTCACCCAGCCTTAAATGGGTACCGGATTTTTTCTGGGAAAGTAAAAGCAGCACGGGCGTAATACCGACCACATTACCCCAAAAATCATGTGCTGAAGGTCTGTAAAATATAGGGTCACTAACACCATATTTCCCTATACGCCACTTGGCGTGACGGGGGTACTTTACTTTTTTTACCTTTTAGCTCCCAGTGGAGCATAGGTCTTCAACAAACACTTTCCAAGTCGTTCTGTTTTTTGCAATTCTTTTAAGATCATTCCATGTCTTCCCCATCATCTTCATCTCTGCTTCAATCTGTCTTCTCCAAGAATTCCTTGGTCTTCCTCTTTGTCTTTTCCCCTGGGGATTCCAAAAAAGGGCCTGTTGTGTAATACTCTCAGTTGGTTTCCGTAGTGTGTGTCCTATCCATCGCCATCGTCTTCGCTGTATTTCTTTATCCACTGGTATTTGACCGGTACATTTCCATAATTCCACGTTTGTGACTTTGTCCTGCCATTTCCATCCCTTTATTCTGCGCAAGCATCCATTAATGAAAGTCTGTACCTTCGTGATTGTCAATTTTGTTATTCTCCATGTTTCACAGCCATATAATAGAACCGACTTAACATTGGAGTTGAAAATTTGTATTTTTGTATTTAGCCTAATTTCTTCGGATTTCCATATGTTTCCCAGTGCAATGAAAGCTCCTCTTGCTTTTGATATCCTTATTTTGGTATCGTTTTCTGTTCCTCCCTCTTTATCTATATTACTGCCCAGATATATATAAGATTGTACGTCTAGTAGAGGTATTTCTCCTAGTTTTATTTGGTTATTGCCAACTGCATTAATTCTCATAATGTTGGTCTTATCTCTATTAATCTTTAGTCCTAGCTGTTGTGATCTCTCATCTAATATACTCATTTTATCTTGCATCTGTTGGTGGCTGTGTGATAGGAGAGCTATGTCATCAGCAAAGTCTAAATCATCAAGTTGTTTGGTCAGTGACCACTGGATCCCATTTCTGTTGTTTTGAGTTATTTTCATAATCCAATCTATGGCCAGTAGAAAGAGAAATGGAGACAGAAGGCATCCTTGCCTTACTCCTGTTCTTATTTCAAATGCTTCTGTAAGCTGTCCTTCATGCACCACACTACATTTTGTTCCTTCATACATTGTTTTTATCAGGTTAATAAACTTTATGGGGATTCCATAATGACTCAGCAACTTCCAAAGCATTCTTCTGTCTAAACTATCAAATGCCTTTTCGTAATCTATGAATCCAATATAAAGTGGGGATTTTAGTTCTAAACTTTGTTCAACTATTATACGTAGAGTAGTTATTTGATCAGCACATGATCTGTTCTTCCTAAAACCTGCTTGTTCATCTCTCAAGTGTTTCTCTATAGCCTCTTTTAGTCTCTCCAGAATGATTCTGCCTAATATTTTTCCTGGCACTGATAGTAGCATAATTCCCCTATAATTTGTGCACTCCTGTAAACTTCCTTTCTTTGGTAGTTTGATCATATAACCTTCTCTCCAGTCTTTAGGTATTTCTTCCCTCTCCCAAATTTTATCCAATAGATTATGTAACATCTTGGTAGAGGTGATAATATCTGCTTTGATGGCTTCCGAAGGAATTTCATCTGGTCCTGTGGCTTTACCATCTTTTAACAGTTTGATGGCTTTCATTATTTCTTCTTTGCTTGGTTTTCCGCAGTTAACGTGTAATTCTTCTTCTGCTGGTAGTATATCTGGAGGATTATTTGAGCCAGGTCTGTTCAAAAGTTCTTCAAAGTGCTCCTTCCATCTCTCCATTTGTTCCTTTATATTACTAAGCAGATTTCCTTTCTTATCTTTGATAAAGGCGTTGATCTGTTTGTATTTTCCACCTAATTTCTTTGTGCTGTTGTACAGTTCTTTCATATTCCCTTTATTTGCTGCTTCTTCTGCCTCTTTAGCTAATTCATCTATATATTTCCTCTTATCCCTTTTAATGCATCTTCTCACTTCTTTGTTCACCTCTGTGTAAGCTTCCTGTGTCTTGGCTTTATTACTTCTTGTTTTGCTTTTATTTATGTCTGCTTTCTTGTTCTTTCTTTCTTTAATTTTATCCAGGGTCTCTGCTGTCATCCATGCCTTATTCTGGCGTTCTCTTTTCCCCAGTGTTTCTTCGCATGTCTCTTTCCATATATTTTTTACCTGTTTCCAATGATCTTCTATATTTATTGTATTTTCTAGTTGTTGGAGGACTTGGTATTTGTTTGATATTGTGACTGCGAATTTATCTTTAATTCCTTGTTCTTTAAGAAACCCTACATTGAAATACGTTCTGCCCTTATTCGTTGTAGTATACCTTTTTAATTTAATTTTAAGTTTGGCTAACAGAAGATGATGATCAGAAGCTATATCTGCCCCTCTATATACTTTTACATCCTGTAAGGATGACTTAAACTTATTATTAAGTCAGTGTCCACCGTATTTGTTTGAATATTGGCACATGTTTCAATACAGTCGTCAGTACGAAGCAAAAGCCTTGCTTCATTCCAACAAAAACATATAGGCAATCATTTAATAAAGTACAGTTAAAGTAAATTAACTAAATAGCTTGCTAGTTAGCTAGCTATTTTAATTAGTTAGCAAGCTAGTTAGTATCTTAGTTAGTTAGTTAATTACTTAATTAGTTAGTTAGATAGCTAGCTTGTTAGTTATTTAGTCAATCAGTTAGTTTGTTACTTAATTAGTTAGTTAGTTAGTTGGTTGGTTAGTTGGTTGGTTAGTTAGTTAGTTAGTTAGTTAGTTGGTTGGTTAGTTAGTTAGTTAGTTAGTTGGTCGGTCGGTCGGTCGGTCGGTCGGTCGGTCGGTCGGTCGGTCGGTCGGTCGGTCGGTCGGTCGGTCGGTCGGTCGGTCGGTCGGTCGGTCGGTCGGTCGGTCGGTCGGTCGGTCGGTCGATCGGTCGGTCGGTCGGTCGGTCGGTCGGTTGGTTAGAAAGTCGTCGGGTTATCCTCATTGCATATCGAACATCTGTTCAGAAGCACTCAGATATCCTTCTCAGCACATGCCGCAGTGTGGAACGATAAATTAGTTCACAAGTTCTCCCCAGTTCTACATGTGGCTCTCTTGAATTTAGACAACGCCCCTTTTAAATAACGTGAAGAACCGAGAGTCATACGAGGGCTGTATGTTCTCGAACAGAATCGAAATCGTTATTGTCTTGCCGTTCTTTTCGAGCGTACGGTTAGGAATATCGTAGTACGTTCGTCCAAAATGTCCATGCGCAGACTAGCCATGTCAACATAATTTACCGACGCTTTTTAGTAAATCTGTGGCAGGTGGTGGTGCGGGTATGGGATATTTTCAACTGCACTAAAACTGATTCTATGGACTGAACAGAATAGTCAAGTGCATATTTTGCTGAATTTTTATATTGTTTTCTAAACGTATGTTGTTGGATGGATGTTTTATCGTTATTCACCAACTCCACATTATAGTTTTCGCTTTCAGAAAAAAAGTTTCGCTATTGCTTACAGTCATCTGTTAATTATAATCTGCAGTTTTAAAATTAAATCTGATCGACTCGAGCGATCTAGAGGTAAGATGTTGGCCTCTGAATAAGATGATCCAGTATTCGTTCCCTGACACATGTGGTGAGAATTGTTCTATTCGTAGCACGAGCAACATTGTCAATAATGTATGACCCAACAACGCTTGATTCACTCTGAAGAACACACCATTAACGCACGAAAACCGTAGCGCCGACGTGGAATTCTTAAAATAAAACAGTTGACTTGGCACAACGATCTACATGGCAGAGCTGAAAGTAATAGCTTTGAACAAATCAAACGGCAGTTACTGAGCAGCTCGCAATGTCGTTACGTAATACACACATGGAATTCACCAGGGATGCAGATCGTATTCACCCCATCTTTTTCACCACAAAGAACCTTCCCACTCCGTAGCACCGGAACGAATCCGTACACTGAAATATCAGGTTGACTTTAACGAAATGATCTACTTTAGGGAGGTGTAATAAATCAGCCCGCAAACGTAAATCCTGCAGCGGTCGAAAGAACACGAACTCTATTCTATCATTTGAGAACCGGAAATTCAAATTCAGTTACCGAATCCGGTAATTTGATAATAGTAAAGATTTCTCGGTAGTGTATATAATGTCTGGGATTGGGTAGTCTAGAGGTGAGACGTCGGCCTCAAGGCAGGAAGATCCCGGGTTTAGTTCCACTAGTGGAAGTGTATTTTTTAATACAGAAAATTGAATCCGTGGTTTCTTCGTGGTGTTACACTCCCTTGGTCACTGGATAGTGAGGTCTAGAGATCCTTGGTCACTGGATAGTGAGGTCTAGAGATCCTTGGTCACTGGATAGTGAGGTCTAGAGGTCCTTGGTCACTGGATAGTGAGGTCTAGAGATCCTTGGTCACTGGATAGTGAGGTCTAGAGATCCTTGGTCACTGGATAGTGAGATCTAGAGATCCTTGATCGCTGGATAGTGAGGTCTAGAGATCCTTGGTCGCTGGATAGAGAGGTCTAGAGATCATTGATCGCTGGATAGTGAGGTCTAGAGATCCTTGGTCGCTGGATAGTGATGTCTAGAGATCCTTGGTCGCTGGATAGTGATGTCTAGAGATCCTTGGTCGCTGGATAGTGAGGTCTAGAGATCCTTGGTCACTGAATAGTGATGTCTAGAGATCCTTGATCGCTGGATAGTGATGTCTAGAGATCCTTGGTCGCTGGATAGTGATGTCTAGAGATCCTTGGTCACTGGATAGTGATGTCTAGAGATCCTTGGTCACTGGATAGTGATGTCTAGAGATCTTTGGTCACTTGATAGTGAGGTCTAATCTCTAGCTTTCTTGAATAGCGGCAAAAAAAAACAGGAAACCTTGTGTGCACTTGTGAATGTTAAAGAGCAAGTGGCAGTTACAAATCTAAAACAGTAGGCCTAAAACTAAAAATAGCCGATGCTCGGGCAAAAGTGTCAGCAAATAAAAAAGATGTACCCGCAGCAATGGGTCGCGTTCCATGCTACGAATTTGTATACGCGGATCAGAGTTTTTCTCTTAGATCTCGATATTTCAATGGAAAAAATCGGAGCACCTATGGATTAGTCCGATGTGCCGTAATGATGATCCATATATAACATAATGTAGAACAACATCTACTAAAAATGAATACTCAATATTGATTGTTGATCTTGAAAGAATACAATCTCTGGAAATGAGATGGTAACGAAAGATATTGCTTATATAAATCTTATCACTAACGTGGAAGTGCGCAACAAAGAAAACTCGTTTTATCATAGCTCGTCTGAAGGAATCTGTTTCTCGCCAGAGCTTCCATTTTTGTTGTTGTCAAGTGCAAGTTCGGTTCGATCTATTGAAACTACCTTCAATTTGTCCTAATCTCTCGTTTTCCAAGAACCATGTCATTTGCTGTAACTGTAAAATTTACTTTCCCTTGTAAGATGTTTGAAAGCCAGATTATTTCAATGTTCGGGTCTCCTAAAAATAACATCACTCCTCTTGTTCATTCTCCACAGCATTCTAAGAATTTTTCTTTAGCATTATATTCCGAATGTACCGATTTATTTCTTCATCAGTGTTTTGTAGATTGTTCACGATTTACAACTGCGTGTTGCTATTAGGGAGATCTATGTACTACTTTGTTGGTTTTATGTCACATGTTCTTCATGGTATTTAATGTTTGTGTTGCTATTATTAGTCTTATTTTATTTTTCGTGTACTGCTACAGATACAATGTATTTATTTAAAGCCGAAACAACTTATTATAAATATTGATTTCAAAAAGGTTTTCGATGGGATAAAACGAGACATATTGTGGAATATACTGAGATAGTATGAGAAGCCACTAACAATTATTATCATCAAAGATCTGTACGACGGCTTCTTATGTAAAGTTCGCACAGAGGCTGGATTGAGTGAATGGCTCTAGATTGAAACCCGAGTGAAACAAGGATCTTTGTCTTCTCCCTTATTATTTGGAATTACCATCGACTTCATAGTGTAGAAATGCTGTACAGGTAACAATGGTATTGAATGGACACTCGGATCTAAATTGGGGGACCTTGATTTTGCCAAAACCGTAGCTCTTCTCAATAGCACCGTGAACATGATGCAAGAAAAAACAAATGCTCTGTCAACAATAGCTAGAAAAGTAGGACTTGAGGTCAACCAAGGACAGAAATAAAGAAAAAACTTAATTCGCCAAGAAAAAAAAATATATACCTGGAAGTTAAAGCAGTAGGAGGATGTAGATCATTTAAGTTTTCTTGGAAGCTGCATAGATAAAGGATGTACGGGGATAGAGAGATTAGGATCAAAATAGTAAAGGCAGCAATGACTCTTAGAAATCTTGATAAAATAGGGATATCAAAATTACTAAGCACAAAAACTAAGCTCAGAATTTTCAAATCAAATGTATTATTCACCTTTACTTATGGATGCGACTAAGCAACTAAATAAATAGAAAATAAACTGGATGCTTTTGAAAACAAGTGCCACGGGAAAATACTTTGTATATCACGGAATGAATTTAAGACTAGTGCAGAAATAAGAGAAAGCATCCTAAAATTTCAATTGTAATCCAGAGAAGAAGGTGGTTATATGTTGGCCATATGATGAGAAGAGACAGCAAGATAATTTTTCAAAGCAGACTCTGAAATGGAAATGAGAGTATAAAAGAAAATGAGGCCGACCTAGAGAAAAACTATTTAAAAAAAAACAATACTGCGAGAGGAAACAACATCACGCTTCAGCTCCCTCGACGAGATTGAGCAATTCAACCAGAACAGATTACTGTGGAGAGATACGATGTGGCTCCTGTGCAAAGTCTGACGATTGATCGTCGGATACAAAAAGACTAGAATTTCTGCCCTTTGTGCTGTCTTCGGCTTGAAAGGACAATCTTCTTCTTCTACCTTTCAGCTCCCCGTGGAGCATAGGTCTTCAACAAACACTTTCCAAGTCGTTCTGCTTCTTGCCATTATTTTAAGATCATTCCATGTCTTCCCCATCATCTTTATCTCTGCTTCTATCTAACTTCTACAAGATTTCCTCGGTCTTCCTCTTTGTCTTTTCCCCTGGGGATTCTAAAAGAGGGCCTGTTGTGTAACTCTCAGTTGGCTTCCGCAGTGTGTGTCCTATCCAGCGCCATTGTCTTCGCTGTATCTCTTTATCCACTGCTATTTGACTGACACATTTCCATAATTCTATGTTTGTGATTTTGTCCTGCCATTTCCATCCTGTTATTCTGCGTAAGCATCCATTAATGAAAGTCTGTATCAAAAGGACAATAGATAGAATGTATTATAACGTGTTACGATTTGAAGTGTTTTATTTGTTTGTTTTTTTAAATCTTTGATGGGTTCCAATTCTAGAGTCCGCCAGTGAGACTTACATGACCGGAGAATAAAAGATGCTTGTCCAGTGCAGTCGTCATGAGGTATTCAGGTCTGAGTTTAACCCCTAATAGAAAAAGCGTTAGACCCTACTGTAATTCGAACCTGCGTTCTCCTGGTATGGAGCACAAGTTATTATTTCAGACACCCGCTCACCGAGGTGTTTCATTGATAATTATAGTCTGGGTTGTTGTTTGATTTGTCGATGAACATTATCTTAGTTACCTGTATATTTCAATAAAACTTTCACTCTTCACCTTAACCACATATCCTCGCACGAATAATTTATTTTAACGTAAAATTCCCAGTACAACACAAAAAGCGATAATAAATAAATATATCATCATCATCATCATCAAGTACCGGGCCTGCTGGCGTAGGTGATCATGTCTCTCCACAACTTTCGATCTCAAGAGTTATTTATAATTTCTGTTGTTGACCTTCTGCCAAGCCATTCTCTTAAACTGTCTTCTGATATTTTTTCTCTTTGCTTCCCTCTATCTCTTCGTCCTCAATTTTCCCATTTGTTACAATATATTCCAGTTGTTTTCTTCTCATTACATGGCCAAAAAATGATGATTGTTTCTTCCTAATATTGGAAATTAGCTCTATTTTTGCTTTGACCTGTTTCAGAACATTTTCATTACTCTTCTTAGCTGTCTATTGTATTATCAACACTCTTCTATAAAACCACATTTCTACAGACTCCAGTGATTTCTTGTCTGATATATATATATATATATATATATATATATATATATATATATATATATATATATATATAACTTGTACACAATTTACTACAATACTATTATCATAATAGAAAAAAGAAATGAAGGCATCAGTAAACTAAAACTATGCACTTCATTATACACATAGAAAATCAGAAAATAAAAAGATTATGAGAATGATGCTTAACCTCTTACACAAAGACTACAATAAAATGGCCTCACGACTTCAGAAAGAACAAGAGTTCGATAGAATGACAGTATCACAGAAATTCAAGTTTCATATTTAGTTACTTACAATATAATTTTAGAATATTATTTCATATATAGAGCTGAACACGGCACAAAGGGCATAAATTCTAGTCTCTTTGTGTCCAACGATCAAGCGTCAGACTTTGTACTGGAGCCACATCGTTTCTTTCCACATGACTCAGTTCTGGGTGAATTGCTCTATATATAGGACGTTACTTATGTTAATTTAAATATTGTTTTAAACATGTATGTCCTAACTACTGTGCATCAATTTGTCCTAGAAAAATAAAATGCAACCCATCAATCTCTTTGGGGCCATCTTTGTATAGGGAAAAACGGAAATATAAAGAACCATAAGTGATTTTATTTGGTGATGCCTAACTGTTGTATAAAATGCATTAATAAGTTCGAATAGTAAAATAAGGGTCTTATGCGAATAAAGAATATTGTCCATAATTTGCCATTACGAACTACACATATTTATGTGTAATGATATGACTGTCACATGAGGGCAACTTACTTTTTTAGAAAACAAACTGTAGATCCACTAAGCATTCATAGGAACTGAATCCGAGCCCTTCTATCGAGAGCAGCTCAGCAACAATGGCTTCCAATTTTGAGTAGAACAGCTAATAAGTGTATTGATAAAACAAGTGACGGGTGTTAGGCAAAGAATGTCCATGTAGAATATAACTGCAGTATTGGAGTTAGTTATTAAACTGTCCCATACTGGGCGAAGCATTTAGAGATTAGTTGGGGGAGGGGGGAGAGAAGGGCTGGGGAGAAAGGGGGTGGGGAGAAAGGGGCGGGTGGACTGCTCTTCCTTGCTGTTCTTACATTTCTCACCTCAGTGAGATCTACATTTCTCACCTCAGTGAGGTCTACATTTCTCACCTCAGTGAGATCTACATTTCTCACCTCAGTGAGGTTTACATTTCTCACCTCAGTGAGATCTACATTTCTCACCTCAGTGAGGTCTACATTTCTCACCTCAGTGAAATCTACATTTCTCACCTCAGTGAGATCTACATTTCTCACCTCAGTGAGGTCTACATTTCTCACCTCAGTGAGGTCTACATTTCTCACCTCAGTGATGTCCACATTTCACACCTCAGTGAGATCTACATTTCTCACCCCACTGAGGTTTACATATCTCACCTCAGTGAAGTCTACACTTCTCACCTCAGTGAGGTCTGGTAACCAATTTCTTCTATGTCTCTGTCGAGTGATAAGCACTATACTTGGATGAAAACGCCACTGAGAGTTATGCAATGGTGCTCGAAGATTGGTTGATAGTGCAAAACAAAATATCAGGGTAAGAATTTTATGTCAAAATGAGAGGCAGAATTGTTGTTGAGGACATGACGTCTATAGCAATAAACAGCTACTAGACAAACTATGAAAATAGGCTCGAAGGCAGTAACGGAAGATGTGAAACAGTTTGCAGGACTGTTATAGCATCAGATTCTTCGTCAATACTGATAAAGTTCAAAATGATGACTGCTTTATGAGTGGGTAACAAACATAGAAAGCTCGAAAGCTAGGAACTACTGTAGTGTTATTGCCACGAGAAGATTCGTGGTAACGAAATGACGGATGCACTGATTTTAAACGTGAACATTCTAGGCATGGAAAAGATACTGGAGGCATTGTTGCACGTCTTTTGAATAATATCACTGCGGCTGGTGTGTCTATTGCCCTTAAACTAGCAGAATCTTAAAGTGAATGCGAACAGATTGGACAAATATAGCCTACACGAGAGAAAGCTTTGTATGTACTTCAAATGGACCACCGGAGTCATCGAAGTATGTATAATTCATTGTCTTAAACAGAACTGGGCACCAATTGTTTTTCATGGAGTTTAGCATGCAATGACGGTCCTTTATCACATAATCAGTCAATGTGATAATATCCACCTTCACTTCATTGCTAAGCCATAAAGCTATTCAGCGCACTGTTGACTCGCACTTTAATAAGAGTCATGATGTCACACAAGTAATTAAACACATGCATACAAAATACACAATCGACAGAGACTCTTAAAACGCAAGATTTAAATAAATAAAGGGACACCGTTTATATACATTACACACGCAAACTAAAATCTTTACAGTTCCGAAACAAAGTGCTTTCAAGTAATTAACTAAGCAATACATTAGCAGTGTGTTCTGGGGCTCATCGAATTGCCAATGTGATTGTAAAATGGGCGTCCGTTGTGTACTCTTAGTCTTGGGCTTCCAGACTGTTCTCCAACACCTCAGTTTCTCCTCAAGCGCAACCCCACACCCTGTTATTTAAACCCATTAGCGTAGGAGTTCTAATTTAATAAACACTCATTATAATACATTTTTAACAAGACCACCTGAAGTGGTGTAATGTAAAATAAACTAAACTAATAGAGAGACGAGACAAGCTACGACGTTTCGGTATCAGCATTCATCAGGTATAAAACATAAAATATACAAAGATTAACACGATATATATATATATATATATATATATATATATATATATATGTATATATATATATATATATATATATATATATATATTCTTTTCTCCACCATTTTCAATTTTCTGATAAGAGTTTGACTTTCACGTTTAAATTGTTGTTGCTTTTAAAATATATCTTTTTTTTTGTTTAGCTGCTTAATACCATTCTGTGTTTAGTTTATATTTTTCTCTGCAGCTCTACGCACGGCCCCACATAGTATGTAATATTTTATATATTTTATATGTGTGCTCATCCAAACTGAAGTGGCACTAGCCATTTCTAAATTATCGTAACAAAATAATTCGTATCTTCATCTTGCAAATACCTTGAAAAACATAATCTTGAGAAGAGACGGAGATGGCAGTGTTGAAATTATTTGTTAGTTATAGTGACTTGTACATTTTAATTGTCTCTTATTTATAATATATGACCTTTTTCGTCTAGTTAGACAGTTTAGTGGAGACTATTGTGGATTTTTTTAGAGGTTTTATTTTTGTCGAACAGCTTCTCTCATGGTTTATTCTACCAATGTTTGACAGACACACTCGGCCACTGAATGAACAAGTCAGGCCCACTGATCTACATTTTTTTCATAAGTCTTTTCTTTTCCATGTTTTGCCAAAGTATAGCCTCAAATGATGTTATGCCATTTTTAATACAGGCTCTCCATTGATGTGCAATTTCTTTCATTCGATGGACGTACCCCAACCATCTTAACCTTCTGCTTCTAAGCATTGACATGATTTGTAGGTTCTTGGCATGTTTGAGGACTGTTAAGTTAGTTATTTTGTCCTGCCATTTGATGTGCAAAATTCTGAGCACACATCGCATGTGAAAGATATTTAATCTTTTTTCATGATTTGAGTATGTTGTCCAGATTTCAGATCCATACAACAGCGTGCTGAGCACACAGGTCTGATATTAAGAGTTTGGTCTTAGTGTTGATTTCGTGTTGTTCCATGTCCTTTTTGTGAGTTTGCCGAAAGTCGTAGCTGCCCTACCAATTCGACCGTTTATTTCATTGTCAAGAGAAAGAGTTGACATCATTGTGGATCCAAGATACGTGAATTTTTGAAATGACTCAAGTGAACAATTTTTCAAAGTGATTAATATAGGTTTGATGTGCCCTGACGTAGAAGTATTGTTTTCTGAACATTAAATGACAGTGAGAAAAGGTCGCATGCTTTGTCAAATTTGTTGATCAGCGATTGTAGGCTGGCTTCACTATGAACGACTAGAACTGCATCGTCAGAAAATAAAAGTTCTTTAAGTAGGGCAATATTTGTTTTTGTTTTTGCTCTCAATCGTGTTAAGTGGGGGATTGGTTGGTCTCGAGGCAAGACGCCGGCCTCGAGACAGAGAGGTTGTGGGTTCATCTCCCGGCTGCACCAGTTGGGATTTTTATTTATGATTTCTCTATGCGTCAATCACCTCAGCAGCGAGGCCTGACTTGAAACGTCAATTATTCATCGACGGAAAAAATATGTGTACCACCGAAGTCAGAGTTATTTGCCTGTGCGGCGAGGGACTCCTGTGCACACGGCTGCCATGAAAAATATGGATTAACACGCAAAATTCAGTTCCCAGTCTCTAGGGACTTCGTCAGAGGTAAAAGCTGGCGAACGAAAAAAGAAATCGTGCTAACTTAAACAGTGAGCCATCTGATCTTGTGCGAATATAAATGTCTCCTGAGCTGTATTCGAAGGCATAAGTTAGAACGGCGGCAAAACAGATGTGAAAAAGTGTGGGGGCGAGGACACATCCTTGTTTCACTCGCTGTTGAATTTAAAACTCTATGATGAACTCCCATCAAAGTGGATTTTGGCATTCATGTTTTCATGAAAGAACATAATAAGCATAAGTAATTTAGGTGGACAGCCTATGCTTGTTAACACCCGTTGAGCTCAGCTCTATTCAGTGATCTTTTTAATATGTTCAAAGATTAGCAGGAAGTAGACCAGTTGGGAATTCTCAATTTGTAAAAACAGCAACAAATGTGTTTTGTAAACAACAGACCTGTGAAACACAAACTAACAACGACTGAAAGTCAAAAAAACAGGGTCAACGACCCAGAACTGATCAAAACTTCATTTAGCCCCAACGTGGAGCTCTCAGTAACAGAGTGGGTCAAAATGGCTATGGTGGAATTATTTTCTGTAAAAGCGGAGTCTGGCTGCATAGAAGAACTAATATCATACAACTCGATAAGTAGGACAAGCTTCAGCAAAATCCGAAAAATCAACAAATTCAATGCTGCCGACTATAGCAATAACCTTTGCAGAAGTCAAAAATACGTAAGGTCACCTTTGTCTATGTCCCTGGGCATGCGGGAGTACGGGAAATGAGAGAGCGGACAGGTTGGCTAGCTGCGCTGTCGTTGAGGATGGTCAACCAATGGATCGGGCGGACATCATCAATGCCCTCCGAGATGTGGGAAGAGAACAGGTCTTCGACAAACACAAATCCATGTGACTCCTTCGAATGATAGAGATGGGAGCTAAGATGGGCACAGTCAGAAACGAGAAACTTAGTGGGCGTGTAAGAAGACTTATCAACCAACACAGAATTGGAGTCGTCAATCGCTGGACACTGCGGGACTTGCTGAGGAGGGGATTTGAGCACCTATGGACATGTTCGGAGTGCAATTATTATGATCCGCAAATAACTCCATAACTCAATAACTCAATAGCAATAACCTGTATAAACAGCTCTCGTTGATCTCGTGGTATTAACGAATTTAGCTCATCCGAAACAGATACCTGAAAGAGCAACACAACACGAACTTCTGAGAACTCAATAAAGAAATATTGTAAATTAAAAAAAAAACATTAAAAATAGAAAAGACAAGTGAAATTTATTGGATGCACTAAGAAACGTTAACATACAACACATAATTACAAAAAAATATATAAGATTGGCAGCTGGAGAAACTAATGAAGGCAAAGATGAGCGGGTGAAAAAATAAATTGCATGACTTGTTTAATTATTTACAATGTCGGTGGATCGTGAAAGGAATTTGTCACAAATAAGTTTAAAGAAGATGAACTTGACTCATTTTTATAGTGGTTGAGTTGACGATATTAATGATGGTATTGATGAAGACGCTAATAGGTATTTTTGATGATGTTGATGACGGTGTTATGGTTATAGAGATGTTGATGTTGAAGAGGATGGTGGTGTTAATTATGTTGATGTTGAAAACCAATTAGTGTTAATCATAGTGTTGATAATGATAATGAAAGTAACAGTATTAATAAAACCATCCACGTTGATGCGCAGAAAAATCTCATAACAGTGCACAAACTCTGCAGCACCCGCGATTTTCTTCGGAAAACTTGTTAAGAAAGTTATTATTTATTATTTATTTTAAGTTTGGTCGCAATTTGACTATTAGGCTTTACTTGAGCAAGAGCAGCCTTCTTGTATTTTTTTTACAAATATTTTTACTTATCAAAAACACGTTTATATGCTTCTCTGCTTCTCTATCTATTGACCTTTCGAGCCGTAGCCAGTCCATAGGGCGTAGACCAAGATACACCTTCTCCTATCTGAATTTTTGTTCTAGCAGTTTTCAATTCTTTTAAAGATATTTTGTCAAATCTCGCCATTTGTCTCTGTTCTGTGCAAGCAGCTCTATCTCATTGAAAGAGCCGAATCCTGCTGTTCTTGCCTCTCTCATCAATGTTCTTCTTAGTAATCTCCCTGGGTCTTCCTCTTTTTCTCTTACCTGTTGTTTCTCATATGAGGGCTTGCTTTGCTATTCGGTTATTATATATTCGGTTTTTCATATGCTTACCATGAACATATTGAGGCAGAAAAATTGAGCTATTCTGGTCGGTATTACACCCGTGCCGCTTTACCTTCCCAGAAAAATTGAGCTATTCTGGTCGGTATTACACCCGTGCCGCTTTACCTTCCCAGAAAAAAATTCGGTACCCATTTAAGGCTGGATGAACCCGGAAACTGTCGGTTGGGATCGCACCCTATCTCTTGTCCTTTATAGTCCAGTTCAATAACCACTGAGCTATCGCGGCTTCCATGAAAGGACATAATCAGCATAATTAATTTAGGTGGGCAGCCTATGCTTTCTAACACCCTGTAGAGCCTAGTTCTATTCACTGATCTCTTTAATATGTTCAAAGGTTATCTCCTTTTTTTGCCATATCACAAAAAAATAAGTAAACTAAAGAGCCCAGTCACGCCAAGTTAGTATAGAGATTATGGTGTTAGGGACCATAATTTTTATTAACTTTTGGCACATGATTTTTTGTGTAATGTGGTCAGTATTACGCCCATGCCGCCTTTCTTCCCCAGAAAAAAATCTGGGGGTTTTGAGTATTTTCTTTGTTTATGATCATAGTTTTAGTCTTCTTGATATTCATATCTAGTCCATATTTTTTGTAATTGTTTTAGATCTTTAGGATTTTCTTCTAGTAGTACAGTATCATCAGTATATCTTAGGTTATTGATTATCTTTCTTTTAATGTTTAGGCCTGGCATCTCTTTTATGTTTTCAAAAATTTGCTCAGTGTATAGATTGAACGAAAAATATATTATGCAACAAATCTATGTCAATAGAAATGAGAAAGAGAGTCCATCGGTGCTATATAGAACCAATTCTGACCCATGGAAGCGAATCATGGACAGTAGACAAACACATGAAAAGACGATTAGAGGCCACAGAGTTGGGATTTCTTAAAAGAATGTTGGAAGTTCCCTAGTAGCTAAAAAGAACACTGCAGACATTCTCAAAGAGGCCAACGCGAAAAGGGAGCTCGTAAAAAACATCAGATAAAAACAATCAACATTTTTATGGCACATCATGAGAAGAGGAAAGTTGGAATACTCGGTTACAACTGGTAAAATAAGAGGAAAGAGAGATCGCGGACGACAAAGAGAGAAAATACTGGATTGCTTGGTGTCATGGCATGGAAAACAGTCAACAACTGAACTGAGACAATGCACTGTAGATAGAAGATTATGGAAGGACAAGATTGCCTACGCCAACCGGTATGGTGATGATGATGATGATAGATTGAACAAGCTTGGTGATAGGATGCATCCTGTCTCCTCTTTTTAATACAATGGTTGTAGTGTTCTCTTTGTTATATTGTATTATTGCTGTTTGCTCTCAGTATAAATTACATATTAGTCGTATGTCCATGTCATATAGATGTATCTCTTTTAGGCATTCTATAAGTTGTTTGTGGTGTACTCTATCAAAAGCTTTGGCATAGTCTATGAAGCAGGCATATATTGGTTTGTTTACATCTCTGTGTAGGGAGCCGCGATAGCTCAGTGGTTAGTGAACTGGACTACAAAGGACAAGGGATAGGGTTCGATCCTAACCGACGGCTTCCGGGTTCACCCAGCCTTAAATGGGTACCGGATTTTTTCTGGGAAAGTAAAGCAGCACGGGCGTAATACCGACCACATTACCCCAAAAATCATGTGCTGAAGGTCTGTAAAATATAGGGTCACTAACACCATATTTCCCTATACGCCACTTTGCGTGACGGGGTACTTTACTTTACTTACATCTCTGTGTACTTTTCGATTAATGTTCTCATGCAGAATATGACTTCTTTTGTCCCATTATTTATCCTAAATCCAAATTGCTGCTCATCTAATTCAGTATTAATTTTATTCTGAATCCTTCCTTGTATAACTTTTAGCAAGATTTTTGTAATATGGCTCATTAGGCTATTGTTCTAAAGTCAGTGCATTCAACTGCACCATTCCTTTTCGACAATGCAATGAAAGTTGATGTTTTTAGTTCATTTGGTATATATCCTGTATGGTATATGTCGTTGCATATGTCTGTAATCACTACAATGCCAAAATCTTCTCATGCCTGTATCATCTCTATCTGTATGCTGTTAGGTCCTGCTGCTTTTCCCTTTTTCGTTGTTTGTATAGCTTTTTCCACCACAGATTTTAAGATTTTATAGCCTGATGTACATTTTATAATTGGTTTCTTGTCCCTTTGATCATGAAATAGTTATGTTATATATTCCTGCCATCTATCTATTATATCTTTATTATCTGTTAGCATATTTCTTTTTTTGTCTGCAATGCATCCGCTTTCTGTGGCTTTTTTTATTTTTGTTAGTGATTCTCTTTATTTTTGTGTGCATTTCTCTTGTCTTGATTGCTTTCCATAGTTTTTATTTCTATACATTTTTGGCTAAGCCAGTCTTCTTTTGCCTTTTTGCACACTTTGCGTATTTCATTATCTATTTTATTGTATTGGGCAGTGTGCTTCGCTTGTCTCCTTTCTTCCTTTTTTTCTAAGATGGGGGTGTAGTTATCCATTTTTGGGGTTTTTTTTCTTATTTGGGTGAGGTGTCGCAAGTTTCATGCATGCTTTTCTTTATGCACTGCCATTTGGTTGTGACTTATTCATCAGGATTTTCTCTTCTGTATTGCTCAATTCCTTCTTCTAGCAGCTTCTGATATGTTTTCTTTACTTGTTGCATAAGTATCTTTAATATCTTTCTGATTTAAAGCTGTTATATCTAGTGGTACTGTTGATTTGCTTATTTCTCTTTAATTTGATTTTCATTTTAATCATTACAGGATTGTGATCTGAGTTAATATCTGCTCCTTAATATGTTTTGGTTTTCTTGGCGCTATTACGGAACCTATCTTTTATCATTATATCATCTATTTGATTCCCTTCTTATCTCCATGGCTTTTCCATGTGTATAGTTTCCTTTTATCTTGCTCAAATTAGGTGTTACATATTATCGGCCTGTTTTCTTCACAGGATTGTGTTCATCTTTCTCCTCTGTCATTTCTTTTTCCTAAACCATGATTTCCTATAATGGTCTTATATCTACCTTTTCCTACTTTTACATTCTTGTCATCCATTACAATCAAGATGTCCGAAGATTTCACTTTCTTCATAACTTTATTTAGATCTTCATAGTATGCCTCTATTTGTTCATCTGTGTAGTTTTGAGTAGGTGCGTTTGTCTGTATTATTGCATGTTGAATGATTTTGCTTTCATCTTGAGTAGTATAATCCTATAATTGTATGTCCAGTGGGTACTTTATATATATTTTGTAGCTCTCTTTTTATTAGTATCCCTACCCCCCTTTGATGTTCTGTTGTGTTTCTTGAGTATATAAATGTATATTTAAAAGATTCCGCCTTCTACTAAATTAATTTTTACAAATTCTTCTAAAGTATTTTCTGTTGTGTGAAGGGAACATCATAGACAATACCCGTATCAGGTACTGGCTCTTATATTTTTTATGGCATTATCTCCGATTTTATGTAGTACTGGGTGCCATGTTTTGTTACGATAATAAATCTTGTGTTATGTAGTACTTGTTAGTATTTTTGTTAGTATATCGCTTAGTGTATATACAATTACTGATCATAATAGTGTATATAAAAGTACTAAATATCATAGTGTATAGTGTATATAAAAGTACTAAATATCATAGTGTATATAAAAGTACTAAATATCATCTTTATATTTTTAAAAAATCTCATATATGTTAAGATAATGTTCTCTATTTTATGTTTCCTATTTTATATAAAAGTAGTATCTTATATTTTATGTTGGGATAATGTCTAATATTTTATATATAAGTAATATGTTATATTTTATGTTAGGATAGTGTCTTATATTTTATACAATAGTAATGCCTCATATCTGTTATACTGTGGTAATAATTTAACCGTTAGAAAGTAGAGATCGTTCGACTGTAAAAATATTTGTTTTGAAAACAGCCGCGAAGGCATGAAATACTTTGTGTGCTGGCCCAGTTATTTAGTGTAAATATAGATGTGTCCCCAGTCCCTAGGGATGCTGAATAATGGATGGGGTTTACATTTCAGGGACTCATCGGTGACACGTTAATGGTCGTTACATTCCTTCGGATTGAGAATATGCTGCAACGTCTGGTAGCTTTTTAAAAGGTGTTTATTATGACAGGGTCAGACTGCATCCGATGTACTTAATCGTAGCAGACAAGCGCTATGAAAGTTAAACGAATGGATTTATCTGGAAACGTTGTAGAAATAGTGTTATTGATTTTTAAAAATATGTTTCAAAATAATAAATTCGCTGGCACGTTGCTGTTGTAGAGATGTGTTTAACCAGTGTGATATTAGAACAATCACCTTGTTTGTTATCACTAACTTCTTTGGTGTGGATGTAAACGCTGATAAAAAGGAAAGAATCATCGTTGTGGTTGATGTGAGTATCACAAGATCAGATTTACTAACAAACTAACCCACAAAATCAGTCAACCAACTCAAAAACTAACTAGTCAACTAGCCACAAAACTAACCAACCAGCTACGAAACTAGCTAAATAACAAACGAACACAATTTCCCACTTACTTATTAACCTGTGTTTTGGAGACTGGGTGGTCTAAAGGTAAATACGTTGGTCTCTGAATATGGATGTCTCGGGTTCGAATCCCCTTTTTTCACTTGGAAGTCCCTATTTTCTAGGTGTTTTTACCCTCCCCTTGTTTCTAGGTAGTGAGATCCGAAGTCTAGCTCTCTCGGACAACGACGATAGAACAGGAGGTCATGTGTGAACTCGCGTATATAAGAGAATACTTAAAAGAGAGAAAAGTTTAAAATCTAAAAGAGTAGGTCAAATTAACCGCTGCCCGAGTAAAAATTATTCAGAAATGTACCCGTGTCGATGATGCAGATATCGCGGCTTTGCTGAAAACTAGCGACACAAGGCACCCACACCCACTTGACGGGTGAACTCAAAGAAGAACCTTTTCATGCTTTCTTGTCTATCTCTTTTATTGTTCTATTTACAGCTGATATGCAGTTTGCCGTCGTTTGCTTTGTGATCTGGCTCTGGCATCTACTTGTTTAGTACAATTTATACGAAAGGACGATAACAAAAGAATCCATGACAAAATTATAATAAAGATTAGGTCTCAATTGTGCGAAAGGTATTTCTGTTATCACGGAAGATCAGACGGTTCTTGTAATAATTGATTGTCTCGTTCTCGTACTTTACACTTCTCTAGCAAAACGGAACGGGATGAATTTTACCGGTAAAGTAATTTTCAGATGGGTTAAGTGACGGGATTCAAGGTAATTCACCATGGGTTGCCTCTCTCGGCTGCATGATTTATGCAAGTACTCCATTCCGTTAAAATGATTCTTTTCATTCTCTAACGGGGTATTACTGCTGGCGAGGGTGGAGAGAGAGAGAGAGAGAGAGAGAGAGAGAGAGAGATTTCGTTTCTTAAACATAATCTCTAATAGACCCCGCTTGTCCAAATTACCCTATTTGTTTGAATATTTTGGTTAAGCTTGGCATGGAAAATTCAAGTTGAATGCTGGGATAAACCTTAAAATTAGGGTTAACTTCATCCGATATAGCCAAACTGTGAATCTTCATCCCGCTATAGCCAAACTGTGAATCTTCATCCCGCTATAGCCAAATTGTGAAACTTCATCCCGCTATAGCCAAACTGTGAATCTTCATCCCGCTATAGCCAA
This sequence comes from Megaustenia siamemsis, assembly GCA_032433765.1. Lineage (NCBI taxonomy): Eukaryota > Metazoa > Mollusca > Gastropoda > Stylommatophora > Ariophantidae > Megaustenia > Megaustenia siamemsis. The sequence goes on along the minus strand of JAVIAB010000051.1, from coordinate 68,969,146 downwards.
ACTGTGAATCTTCATCCCGCTATAGCCAAATTGTGAAACTTCATCCCGCTATTGCCAAACTGTGAATCTTCATCCCGCTATAGCCAAATTGTGAAACTTCATCCCGCTATAGCCAAACTGTGAATCTGCATCCCGCTATAGCCAAACTGTGAATCTTCATCCCGCTATAGCCAAATTGTGAAACTTCATCCCGCTATTGCCAAACTGTGAATCTTCATCCCGCTATAGCCAAATTGTGAAACTTCATCCCGCTATAGATAAATTGTGAAACATCATCCCGCTATAACCAAATCGTGAAACTTCATCCCGCTATAACCAAATCGTGAAACTTCATCCCGCTATAGCCAAATTGTGAAACTTCATCCCGCTATATCCAAATTGTGAAACTTCATCCCGCTATTGCCAAATCGTGAAACTTCATCCCGCTATAGCCAAATTGTGAAATTTCATCTCGCTATAGCCAAATTGTAAAACTTCATCCCGCTATAGCCAAATTGTGAAACTTCATCCCGCTATAGCCAAATTGTAAAACTTCATCCCGCTATATCCAAATTGTGAAACTTCACTCCGCTATAGCCAAATTGTGAAACTTCACCCCGCTATAGCCAAGTTGTGAAACTTCACCCCGCTATAACCAAATTGTGATTGCTAAAAATTGTCAGAATTTCCCAAACAACCTGCTGGTATGCACAGCAAATCACAATCTACATTTATTGTCGTCACTAGTTGGTTAATACAAGTAGCTAGATAGATTCTAGTAGCCAGGTTAGCTGTTATGATTTTAAACGAAATTTAACCAATTCTGATGTTGTTTTTAACGTTCTGGCTAAAACTAAACCCACCAGCCTTTCCTACAATTGCAATAAGGGGTCTCTCAAACGAATTGCCGAATCCGGAATATCTTTCATGATTTTACCACTGAATACTCTCTCCTCCTGGAGTCTGTAGAAAGGTAGTTTTACAGAAGAATGTTGAGAATACCATGGACAGCTAAGAAGAGTAATGAAAATGTTCTGAAAGAGGTCAAAGCAAAACGAGAGCTAATTTCCAATATTAGGAAGAAACAATCATCATTTTTGGCCATGTAACGAGAAGAGAACAACTGGAATATATTGTAACAACTGGAAAAATTGAGGGACGAAGAGATAGAGGGAAGCAAAGAGAAAAAATACCAGACAGCTTAAGAGAAAGGCTTGGCAGAATGTCAACAACAGAAATTATAAATAACTGTCGAGATCGAAAGTTGTGGAGAGACATGATCACCTACGCCAGCAGCCCCGGTACTTGATGATGATGATGACTCTCTCCTCCAGAGTATACCAGAACATTTGCAGCTACCCTGTATGAACTCACAGTTAGGTACTGTACTCTAGAGCTCACGACAACAACAGTAATGTATAGGCACTCTCAACTAAATGACAGAGATGAACAGGGAGCGGCGCGTCAGGCAGGCATGTTGCAACAACTGGGCGTCACAGACACAATTAGGGATCTAGAGGGCGCTGTTAATTTGTATTTGCGGTTTGCATCCAGGGAGTGTTCGATCACTGTGCACAGTAACTTATCTTTGTTACAAAACTTGGTGTCATTACCAAACGGTAAGTGCATTCACATTAAATCGACATTGTCTGGGTCAAACATTACTAGTACGACAAACCTAACATTCAATTATTTATTTAAAAATGTATCTTGCCACTGCTAAAATCATGAAAGCTTACAGGACAACGTTCCGACTGAAAAAAAATAAAGCTCTACATGTGGCTAATCTAGTACGCTTGACATTTGATGCGGATATAATGTGTAGGTACAGGGGACGAGTCTAAAGTATGTACATTGTGCTCAAGATTAATGTACTTACAACTCGGAGCGTGTACAAAATGTATTGGTTGCAACTCGGGACAGATTAAATGACTTGATAATGGAACCCACCTTTAGTAACTAGCATTCGTGATGGTGCTAAAATAGTTGATAACCGGGACAAGTAGCTTTTTTAACATTCCCTCGGTATATTTTTGCTATCTTTCCCTATTTGATGATTCCATTATTCTGGTTATTAATGAGGAGAACCACCTCCCTTCAGTCATTCATTTTCATAACGCCTCTGGTAAATGGACGTCTCTAGAGAACAGTCCATTCACGGAAGCCAAATGTAACCATTACCTTTATCACCAGGCTCGTGGGCGTGGGTGATTATGACTCCACGATTTATTATCCTTGACGTTCGGTAACGGTGCTCCTGATGATCTCATTCCAAGCCATATAAATACTCTGTTTAGTAATTTATGCCATTTTCTATCTTTCCCCTCCCCCCTTCTTCTGTGCCCCGTAGCACTGAAGAACCCTTTACAATTGCTATTGTGGTAGACCAGTTTTAGCAAATTATATTCAGTTTGGGAAATACTGCATTTGTCTAGGATAGTCTACGCTTTATTTCAGAGCTACTGCTTTCATCTGAAGCTAACATTCTGCAAAGCTAATAAAGTTGTTGACCTGTTTAAATAACAAATAAGAATTAATAGAATACCTCCATGCATCAATTAATATTCTTTACAGTATATGTATTATATAATTATAATGAGGTAGCTGAGAAGTGTAACGTAAAAACTAATGAAATAATAAGCTTGTATTTTATAATCCATTATATTCTGTAACTAAAATGAATAATAAATAATGTTCATGTGCTATGTATAAAGATCATTGAGTCATTCCTTGTGTCTTGTGTTAAGAATCGTTCTTACGGTTCTAGGAAAAGCGTTCATTATCGTTTCAGTGCAGACAAAAAAAAGTGGTTGTATTTTAAAAGTGAGGGAAAACTTCACAACATTTTTCATATAACTTATGTTGCATTGATTTATATTGTTCATGATTAAGTAATAAAAAACAATAGGTGTCATAAGCTTTCACGCATTATTTTACACCAGTGACCCATGGCTGACAGTTGCTGTCAGAGCCAAGAATCAAGGGGGATGAAGGTCCTGAATTTACTTTGCGTAGCTGACTTGTGAACAAGTTATTCGGTTGTGTCAAGTGATTTGGAAATCAAGAAAGAACGGAAACCAAAGTTTAAAGATTACTAATAAAATTTAACATGCTGAAAGCATACATCAAATTTCTTTAGAATTGCAAAATAGATTAACCCAACAAGCGCCATTTGTTAGAGCGCACAATGAAGAAATATTACCATTTTTTGCTCTCTCACTCCCTCTCTTAATCTTACTTCATAAATATAAGAGTAGTATTTTTTCCAGAAAGAAAAATAATAAGACTTTCAATCCAAATGCTACAGCAGATGCGTCTTCCAGAACATGACGACATTTTAAATATGGATGCCGACCATAAGTTTGTATGTCACATTGAACTATCAAATACAAGAACGACTAATTGGTTGCTGATGAAAACCCTAGCAAAATTGCAGTGTGTTATGGGCTAAGTGATATAATTTAACAGAAGTTAAAAATCTTCAGGAAGATAATCTAGTGTTAAATTGCACGTTCAAGACTCGAAGCCTGGTATGAAGTGAAGAGCACGAACAAATTAAGAAGGAAAATTAACAAAAAATGAAGAATAAATAGCTGACTAATACGAAATTGAAGTCATCGTAGCGAAATGGTCATCGCGGTTTTCTCCTGGCCAGGCGAGTTTTGTTCATTTCCTTAAATATCGCTAATTTTGTCAGACAAACACGATGCGGCTAATTCATGCAGCCTCTGGAAATTAACCATAGATTTTCTCTGAGAAAGTAAAGTGGCCTGGCATGATATTGACCACATCACCCATAAAATCTGTTGTTGGTTATTGAAAAACATTGTCGCTAACACTATATGCTCTATATGCTTTAAGACGTACACAACGATGCGACGCTCTTCATGTACTCCCAAGTATTTAGTGATGATTTAACGAGCAGAGGCGATTACTCTAAGCTCTCTGTATGAGACGCCTGAGAACGTACGATACCACATCAGTTCTGTAGTTTATATTTTCCCTTGCAGTAAAAGAATTTAGCATAAAAGGCTAAGCTATTTGAAAGTTATTTCAAAACAAATAACACCAGGGCTAAAACTAAGAATAGCAAAATGTTATGTCTTCTCAACATTTCTATATGGTGCAGAAACATAGACATTAGACAAGAAAACAGAACAGAGAATTGAAGCCTTTGAAATGTGGATATATAGAACAATTGGTACAATTGGATGGAAGGAAAAGAAAACAAACAATGAAGTCTTAAAACAACTAAAATTGAAAAGAGAACTACTAAACACAATTCAAACAAGACAAATTCGATTTTTTGGCCATGTTAAAACACACAACAGCCTGCTAAAAGTAATTCTGGAGGGGAAAATACAAGGTAGAAATGGCAGAGGCAGACCAAGACTAACATGGACGAGTAACATCAAAAGATGGACAAACCAGTCTATGACAACCTGCACCATCAAAGCAAGAGACAGAGCAGAATGGCGCTCCATGGTAGCCAACCTTCGTTGCGGAGATGGCACTCGATGATGATGATGATGGTTTGAAAGTGCACAGATAATCCTTTAGAACAAATGAGCAATATAAGAAAATAATACACCAAGTACTACAACAAAATATACATATAAGAAAAAAATATAAATAGTTGTGTAACAAATAGCACTTATAAGATCCCGGTGAACAAAATACTATAAGAAAAAACCACATATAAGATTACAAAATACCTAAGAACTAATAAGATTAAAACTTAACTAACATTAAAACACAGATTATAAATAAGATCGCACATATACCTAACACTAACAAATATTCAATTTAAATCACAAAATACGTAACAAAAACCACACAGAAGTTCACAAAAACACTTTGTACCAAGATACTCCAAAAAACTTTAGAGCTTACTGTCTTTAGTTTCCGTTTGATATAAACAATGTCATAATGTGAGATAATTTGACAAACATAATATCTATTTGATAGATATAAGTTACATCAGATCATCAGGGATCTGGTATGTATCGGTTCCTTCGTTATAAGGGATGGGATAATACGTTCTGAAAGAGGCCAAAGCAAAAAGGGAGCTAATTTCCAATATTAGGAAGAAACAATCATCATTTTTTGTCCCTGTAATGAGAAGAGGACACCTCGAATATATTGTAACAACTGGGAAAATTTAGGAACGAAGAGATAGAGGGAAGCAAAGAGAAATGATACCAGACAGCTTAAGATAAATGCTTGGCAGCAGGTCAACAACAGAAATGATAAATAACTGTCCAGATCGAAAGTTGTGGAGAGCAGTGGCGTATTCTCTATGATACCGCAGCTACCGCCGGTAGCCTGAACATATTAACGAAATACAAAAGGAAATGATAATTTATTATTTTTTTTTTACAATAATATTACAAACTTTCGAATATTCTATAACACATTTCGTAGGCCAATATGATTTATTTGCTTCGATTTGCATTTATTAAAGCAAGGTTTTCCTCTGGCCACTATAACGTTTGTGAATGAAACCAAAACTACTATACAATGAAATCTCTAGAAACCAGTGGTACATTTTTCCTCTATCCGGATCTTGTATTAACAACCTTGACATTCAAAAATGGGAGTCAAAATATATAGCGGGTGTTGCCGCAAGAGCAATGCGGTTTCATGGGGTTTTTTTTAGTTGTAGCCAATCAGAATCGTCACAAAGTGAAAGTGAAACTGTCTGATTACCGGAACTTCCTTAGCTATTTATAACTACGTTATGTGCATCACCATCTGTAGAAAGAACTTTTTCTGCTCTCAAGAGAAATAAATCTTATTGTCGCTCAACTCAGATACAAGAACGTTTATCTGGTTTGGCATTAATGTCATTTGAGAAATCATTCCCTCAGAAACTTAGAAACCAACCCAACAGTACTTTCAATGACAAAGTCATCAAGACATTTTCGTCCCAAACAAGACGGATAGAGTTTACTTATAAATAAGTAAGTAATTTAAAATGTAGTGATGTCATTAGAAAATATTACTTTATGTTAGCCTACTGAATATAATGTATGTTTTTATTTGTTATGTCAGCGGTAGCCAAGACCCCAAAACCAGTATACTCCACTGGTGGAGAGACATGATCACCTATGCCAGCAGGCCCGGTACTTGATGATGATGATGACGATAATAGAGCACAATTTATTTTTTAAGGTGGAAAAAACCCATTGCCTAGTACCATAATAAAGAGCGCGTATACAGTTGCAATATTAGTATTATTATATAACCAACACAGACTCTGATGTAGCTAATACTAAATCAAAGAACACAGATATAATAACAATACATTTAATACACTGACAAAATGTACTTTCAGACAATAACATATTTACATATAAACTAAGAAAGCACACGTATAAGACGATGTATTTATTGTTATAAATGAGAAATGTTATTCTAAATGCCTAAATTATATTCGATTTTCATTAAATCAAAAAAAAAAGGTAAAATAACGAAAGGAAAAAAAAAACAGTACCGCACGCGCACATGCAAACACTAACCTATGTATTTGGAACTTTCTATGTCGGGTGTTACTTCATTACGTCTATCCCAATAGCATGTCTATCATGACCGCTGGTCGAAGGAAGTTTATCGTCCAGGTCTTCAAGTCGTAGTTGAAGCTCTCTCAACGCCAACACAACACCGTCGGATCAGCTGCAAATCGTTCTGTTAGCGTTGTGCCACCATTTTTGGAAAAGTAATCGCTTGCACGCGCGCTTAATATCAATCGAGTGGCTTAGCAGTTGTTCATCATGTTAGTATTGCACTTCAGAACATGTGGGAAAATGAGGTGTAGGGACGAAATGACTAATCTCCCTTAATATATATATACACACATATATATATGTATATCCTCTTCTTTCCTTCAGTATTTGCCTTTCAGGGTCGAGGGGAGATCAAATTTGCGGTCTTTTGCTCTTCTGTTTGCCTCTGCTGCAATATTTTTCCTAGTGCTTCTAATATTTCTTCAATTAATCTTTTTCGTGGTCGGCCATTGGGTCTGGTGTTCTCGAAACGTTTATTGACGGCTCGTGTTGTGTTTTCATTTTTCTGCCGTATCACGTGGCCAAACCATTTTATCTGTGGTTTCGTTATATATTCTCAAATGTTACTATTGTTTCTCTATTGTTTGCTGTCAAATGTTACAACTTTCTCGGTTGTTTGCCTACAAGGCTTACTATTTCTAGTATTGTGTACTGTCAAATGTTATAACTTTCTCTATTGTTTCCTGATAAATGTTACAACTTTCTCTATTGCTTGCTGATAAATGTTATAACTTTCTCTATTGCTTGCTGATAAATGTTATAACTTGCTCTATTGTTTCCTAATAAATGTTACAACTTTCTCTATTGCTTGCTGATAAGTGTTACAACTTTCTCTATTGTTTGCTGTTACATGTTATAACTTTCTCTATTGTTTACTGTTCAATGTTACAACTTTCTCTATTGTTTGCTGTTAAATGTTAAAAATTTCTCTATTGTTTGATGATAAATGTTACAAATTTCTCTATTGTTTGCTGTTAAATGTTACATGTTTCTCTATTGTTTGCTGTTAAATGTTAAATCTTTCTCTATTGTTTGCTGATACATATTACAACGTTATCTATTGTTTGCTGTTAAATGTTACAACTTTCTCTATTGTTTGGTGTTAAATGTTACAAATTTCTCTATTGTTTGCTGTTAAATGTTACAACTTTCTCTATTGTTTGCTGATAAATGTTAAAACTTTCTTTTTTATTTGCTGTCAAGTTTTACTATTTCTAATACTGTGTACTGTCAAATGTTACAACTTTCTCTATTGTTTGCTAATAAATGTTACAACTTTCTATATTGTTTGATGATAAATGTTACAACTTTCTCTATTGTTTGCTGATAAATGTTACAACTTTCTCTATTGTTTGCTGTCAAGTCTTACTATTTCTAGTACTGTGTACTGTCAAACTGTTACAACTTTCTCTATTGTTTGCTGATAACTGTTTCAACTTTCTCTACAGTTTGCTTATAAATGTTACAAATTTCTCTATTGTTTGCTGTCAAATCTTACTATTTCTAGTACTGTGTACTGTCAGACTGTTACAGCTTTCTCAATTGTTACTAATAAATGTTACAACTTTCTCTATTGTTTGCTGATAACTGTTTCAAATTTATCTACAGTTTGCTTATAAATGTTACAAATTTCTCTATCGTTTGCTGTCAAATCTTACTATTTCTAGTACTGTGTACTGTCAGACTATTACAGCTTTCTCTATTGTTTGCTAATAAATGTTACAACTTTCTATATTGTTTGATGATAAATGTTACAACTTTCTCTATTGTTTGCTGTTACATGTTACAACTTTCTCTATTGTTTACTGTTCAATGTTACAACTTTCTCTATTGTTTGCTGTTAAATGTTAAAATTTTCTGTATTGTTTGCTGATAAATGTTACAAATTTCTCTATTGTTTGCTGTTAAATGTTACATGTTTCTCTATTGTTTGCTTTTAAATGTTACAACTTTCTCTATTGTTTGCTGTTAAATGTTAAAACATTCTCTATTGTTTGGTGTTAAATGTTACAACTTTCTCTATTGTTTGCTGTTAAATGTTACAACTTTCTCTATTGTTTGATTTTAAATGTTACAACTTTTTCTATTGTTTGCTTTTAAATGTTACAACTTTCTCTATTGTTTGCTGTTAAATGTTAAAACATTCTCTATTGTTTGCTGTTAAATGTTACAACTTTCTCTATTGTTTGCTGTTAAATTTTACAACTTTCTCTATTGTTTGCTGTTAAATGTTACAACTTTCTCTATTGTTTGCTGATAAATGTTAAAACTTTCTTTTTTATTTGCTGTCAAGTTTTACTATTTCTAGTACTGTGTACTGTCAAATTGTTACTACTTTCTCTATTGTTTGCTGTCAAGTCTTACTATTTCTAATACTGTGTACTGTCAAATGTTACAACTTTCTCTATTGTTTGCTAATAAATGTTACAACTTTCTATATTGTTTGATGATAAATGTTACAACTTTCTCTATTGTTTGCTGATAAATGTTACAACTTTCTCTATTGTTTGCTGTCAAGTCTTACTATTTCTAGTACTGTGTACTGTCAAACTGTTACAACTTTCTCTATTGTTTGCTGATAACTGTTTCAACTTTCTCTACAGTTTGCTTATAAATGTTACAAATTTCTCTATTGTTTGCTGTCAAATTTTACTATTTCTAGTACTGTGTACTGTCAGACTATTACAGCTTTCTCAATTGTTACTAATAAATGTTACAACTTTCTCTATTGTTTGCTGATAACTGTTTCAAATTTATCTACAGTTTGCTTATAAATGTTACAAATTTCTCTATTGTTTGCTGTCAAATCTTACTATTTCTAGTACTGTGTACTGTCAGACTATTACAGCTTTCTCTATTGTTTGCTAATAAATGTTACAACTTTCTATATTGTTTGATGATAAATGTTACAACTTTCTCTATTGTTTGCTGATAAATGTTACAACTTTCTCTATTGTTTGCTGTCAAGTCTTACTATTTCTAGTACTGTGTACTGTCAAACTGTTACAACTTTCTCTATTGTTTGATGATAAATGTTACAACTTTCTCTACAGTTTGCTTATAAATGTTACAAATTTCTCTATTGTTTGCTGTCAAATCTTACTATTTCTAGTACTGTGTACTGTCAGACTGTTACAGCTTTCTCAATTGTTACTAATAAATGTTACAACTTTCTCTATTGCTTGCTGATAACTGTTTCAAATTTATCTACAGTTTGCTTATAAATGTTACAAATTTCTCTATTGTTTGCTGTCAAATCTTACTATTTCTAGTACTGTGTACTGTCAGACTATTACAGCTTTCTCTATTGTTTGCTAATAAATGTTACAACTTTCTCTAGTGTTTGCTAATAAATGTGACAACTTTCTCTATTGTTTGCCAATAAATGTTACAACTTTTTCTATTGTTTGCTAATAAAGGTTACCTCTTTCTCTATTGTTTGCTAATAAATGTTACAACTTTCTCTATTGTTTGCTGTTAAATGTTACATGTTTCTCTATTGTTTGCTGTTAAATGTTAAATCTTTCTCTATTGTTTGCTGATACATATTACAACGTTATCTATTGTTTGCTGTTAAATGTTACAACTTTCTCTACTGTTTGCTGATAAATGTTACAACTTTCTCTACTGTTTTCTGATAAATGTTACAACTTTCTCTATTGTTTGCTGTCAAGTCCTACTATTTCTAGTACTGTGTACTATCAAATGTTACTACATCCTCCACTGACTGTTACCAAATGTTTCTTCTGTCATTACTATGTGTTCGGCAAGTAGGAAACCTTTGTTTAACTATAGTATGTTTCTCGATGTACTTGTATCTTTTCTTGGCCTCCTATGTTGTACTGTGGGCAGATTGCGATTGAATGCTTTCATCTTTAGCAGTCTTTCTTTAGGCCCGTCCCACACATTGATTTTCTTGGATTTTCCTAAAGGCAGTAGTTGTTTGTCATCAGAGTTATCTCTCCTAAGACAGTGCTTTCAGAATACGGGGTACTTTATTCACTCTGCTAACCTCCACATGTGTTGCCTGTCTACAACAAGAACAAATCTAGCGTTCAGATCAATTTTATATTGTGTGTGTGTGTGATTCCTGCATTGAGCTAATTTTGATGTCAGCTGTTTTATTGCTCAACCCGCACTCCAACTCCTCAAATACACCCCCCCCCCTTTTTTTAATTTCCCCCAGGGGAAAAAATGTAATTTAATTAAACATTTTTATTTATATTCGTCATTCTTACTTTTGTTTTCATTTTAGCGAAACAAAATTCTAATAATTTGTTGGTACGTTTTTGTTTCGTTTCTCGTTCCTTCTGGATGTTAATGACCTCTGGGGAATGATCTTTGTTGGTGGTCATGTTATGTCTAAACCGTTTATCTATTGTTTCTTAGCAGACTAATAAGTTATTACTACACTCGGTCGTGTAAAATATAAAACCGAATTTTGAAGGATAGTGCTTATACATGATTACAAGAACTATTATTAAGATAAGTACCATTCTATGATGCATTTCATTTTGTGGCTTTTCGTCATCACCAAATACCATAGAACCGTCGCTGTTGGGTAGGTGATTCTTTTTGTCCACAACTTTCTTTCTCTACAGTTGATTACCAATATTGCTGTTGTTGTTCTTCTTCTACCGTTCGACTCCCTGTGAGCATAAGTCTTCAACAAACACTATTCAAGCCGTTCTGTTTCTTTCCATGTTTTAAGATCATTCCATGTCTTCCCCTTCATCTCTGCTTCCATCTGTCTTCTCCAAGAATTCATTGGTCTTCCTCTTTGTCTTTTTCCCCGGAGATTCCAAAAAATTACCTGTTGGGTAATACTGTCCGCTGGCTTCCGCAGTGTATGTCCTTTCCAGCGCGCCATCGTCTTCGCTGTATCTAATACAGTTATTGATTTCACCCAAATCATTCTCTTTAAATGCCTTGTTTGTTTTCTCTATTTCCTTCAGTCTCTTATTGCCTTAATTTTTTTTAATAGTTGTAGCAAGATATAGAACCATACCATACCAGCTTTCACCATTGCTAAGACATCCAAACATTTCTATGCTAGCTAAACAACAAATGATAAATAGCATTTTCATACCAACTTTGTGCTATGAAAGTCAAACATGGACCCATTCTAAATCACATTTAAGAAAGATAAATACATATGAGATGCGATGCTTGAGAAAAGTAACAAACAACACAAGAAGAGATAGAATACCAAATGAAACCATAAGAAAAATGGTAGGAACAAAACCCTGCCAAGAATATATAGAACAACTTAAATGGTTGGCCACCTGGTCAGAATGAATCCTCACCAATCACCATCAAGAGCGTTCTTCTCGAGAATGCACGGGAAAAGACCAAGAGGAAGACCCAGAAGAAGATGGATAGATGCTGTGACAGTGACATGTAACAACAGAGGAAAATCACTAATTCAGACAGTTCGAACAGCTCAAAAACGACAAATGATATAAACCACGACACCTTTCATGTATCAGTGAAAAGATAAAAGAAGAAGAAGTAGCAATATATTCCAGTTCCAGCTGTTCCTTTCTCATTGCGCGGCCACAAATAATATTGTTTCTCCCTACTCCGTCATTAAACATTCCATTTTTGCTTCAGCTTTTTTTCAGAACGCTATCGTTATTCTTTTCACTCTCTTGTGATGTTTTCAACATTTGTTAGGGCGTATATGTGGCTTCTAGGATGCGTGCTATCTTTTGCTCCCGATGAACGCACTTTCTCCGTAAAGTGAATTTTATTCTTTGCTGTGTCTAAATCACTTGTAAAACAGAATGTATTAACTGCTTATATATATATATATATATATATATATATATATATATATATATATATATATATATATATAGGGCATATAGGGAATATGGTGTTAATGACCATATATTTTATGAACCTTGGTCACATTATTTTTGGGGTAATGTGGTCGGTATTACGCCTGTGCTGCTTTACTTTCCATAAAAAAAATTCGATACCCATTAAAGGCTGGGTGATGTGTGTGAGTGTGTTGTGTATATTCCTCGATTCGCTCTTTCGCTGGACAGTTATTTTTTCATTTATTAGTTTTAACTGCATACAGGGACACCACCATGTATTACTATGTATGTATACATGTATGTATGTATGTATGTATATATGTATGTATAGTTGACTATGTATGTCTCATGTATATATGTAATAACATATTTGTCTAGCGGCATAGTTTTATATTTTTAGGTTTGATTCCTGGTTGAAAATGTCAGATACTTACGTGTTTTTTTTTTTACTGTATAAGTAGACCTCTTCTTGCCGCCAGGGCAATCTTAGAGTTTGTAACAACTGGAGAGGCGTGACACTTTTGTCAGTTGCCTCAAAGTTATTCTGCAAAATCATCCTAAATAGAATAAAGGATTCAATAGATACAGTAATGCGCGAAGAACAGGCTGGGTTTAGAAAAGGGAGAAGCTGCCCTGACCACATTTTTACTCTCCGACTTATATTGGAGGAACACATTCAAAAACAAAGACCTTTTGTACTTAATTTCATCGACTTCATAAAAGCATTTGACAGTATTAATCGAGATTCTTTGTGGAAAATTCTGAAGCAATATGGCTTACCATAAAAAAATCATAAATATTATTAAAGACATGTATCATGGTTACATATGTGCAGTTCGAACAGAGGAAGGACTGGGCGAATGTTTCCAATAGGAATTGGGGTTAAACAAGGATGTATTTTATCGCTCTTGTTATTTGGAGTTGTTATGGACTTCATAGTGAAGAAATGCTGCACTGGTAACAAAGGCATCGAATGGATACAAGGAGACCATTTGGAGGACCTCGACTTTGCTGATGACATAGTTCTCATCAGCAGTCAGATAAAAATGATGCACAAAACACAAATGAACTATCATCAATAGCCAGCAAAATTGGGCTTGAGATCAATCATGATAAGACTAAAGTCATGAAAAACTTAATTCCAACAGACGACAAAATATACATGGAAAACAAACCAGTGGTTGAGATCGATCACTTTATCTATCTTGGAAATCACATTGATCGAGAAGGGAATACAAGCAAAGAAATTATAATCAGAATAGCTAAAGCAGCAATGTCTTGAAAAGTTGTTGAAAGTTATTGAGTTATTGAGTTATTTGCGGGTCATCATCATTGCACTCCGAACATGTCCATAGGTGCTCAGATCCCCTCCTCAGCAATTCCTTCAGTGTCCAGCGACTGACGACTCCAGTTCTATGTTGGTTGATAAGTCTTCTTACACGGCCACCAAGTTTCTCATTTCTGGCCGTGCCCATCTTAACTCCCATTTCCATCATCCGAAGAAGCGACGTTGATCTGTGTTTGTCGAAGTCCTGTGCTCTTCCACATCTCGGAGTGCATTGATGACGTCCGCCCGATCCATCGGTTGCCCGTCCTCAACGACAGCGCAGCTAGCCAACCTGTCCGCTCTCTCATTTCCCGTACTCCCGCATGTCCAGGGACATAGACAAAGGTGACCTTACGTATTTTGGATTCTCTGCAACGACTCTACCCATTGCATGCGTACAAAGCCCGCCTCCACTTTTTTATCATGCTCATCGAATTACTCAGTATACATGGATGTAGTCTTGTGACTCTAACCATTTGAATGCCTTGGTCACTGCCATCACCTCCATTGTCATGCTACTCGTGGTCATGGCGTATGCACCACTGTCTTCCTTGGCTATTCTGCCTGCCGAACTTGCTGTAAATGCCCATGCACTTTTTTCGTGTCGTCTTACAGATCCGTCTGTATAGATGACTGCATCTTTCTCATCGGTGTTATCGCAGATGAGACCGTTGACCTCAGCATTAACCACGACTGGGTTCTGTTCCCTACTTTTCCTGTCGAGTGTGACAATACATGAGAAAGTCCCCTTGAATGACGTAGGCACCGGTATCCACTCCTCACCAACGCTGAGATTGGTAAGCCCACATACCTGTTTGATGACATCTTCTGCTCGGCCCACCCATGATTTGCCTCTTTTTAGCCTGGTACCTTTCTCTGTGTTGAGCACGTGGTGCAATGGATGCTCTGTATCTGTACTAATCTTCAGGTATGCTCGTGCTCTCCAGATCTTGATTCTGTCATCCATGGTTGGAAAGTCAAGAAGATACCTCATTGCCACACAGGGAGTGTCCCTTGTACATCCCAGGATAATGCGCATGGCTTCATTTTGTATTTTCTCCAGCCTATCAATTTGAGTCGTACTGAGAGTAAGAATGGCCAGGGCATACTCGATTGGTGCGAGGACTAATCCCTGGAACAGAAGAGTAAGTAGCCTCTGCTCGATGTTGGCAGCTGCCATGACCTTCAAGGCGGCTAATCCTTTGCGGGATTTTGTTATCTCATGGTCAACGTGGTCCCGAAAACACAGGCTGCGATCAAACTTAACTCCGAGGTATGTCATCAACTTGTCCCTGGTCACCTCATCAGCTCCCATTCGTACTACCGGTGTGGTCGTATTAACGATATGATTGTTAAGGGAGAACCATGAAACTGATGCTTTATTAGGATTAACCAAGGCACCTGAAACCCCACACCAGGAAGAAATGCGATCGAGTTCGTCTTGCATTGTGGAGGCGATTCCCCGTCTGTCTCTTCCCTGTCGATATACCAGAATATCATCAGCAAAAGTCATAGTTCTTCCCCTCCCATCCAGCTGTTGGGCCGTGATCGTTATTGTGTACACATTAAATAGAACTGGTGACAATGGTGAGCCTTGTGGCAGCCAGGACAAATGGATGTTGGCTCGGAAGACCAACTTCCACATCTGAGTATCACCTTCCTCTGAAACAGTGCCGCGGCGATCCATCTTATGAGGAAGGGGTTCACCGCCAGTTTGAGAAGCATATGCATGAGATATTCAAATGGTACCCTGTTGTATGCATCCTCCAGATCTATAGCAGCAGCACATGTCTCCTCTCGTCTGTGGAAGCCTTCGAAGACGTCATAGGCAAATACTGCCGCATTGAGCCATGTCTCTTTGTTATATCTATAACCTCCGAGTGTGGATGGGAATACGCGTTTCTGTTCAAGGCGACACGTGAGGACACGGGCAACTATTTTCTCCAGCAGCTTGCCCGCAGTGTTCTGCATTGTGATGATTCTGTAGGCACTGATCTGAGAATGGTCCTTGTTTGGCTTCGGTAGCGGTAGTAAGTAGCTGTGTAGCCACTCCTCCTAATCTGGCACTCCGAATACTGGCATAAACTCATTGG